>VCCN01007085.1:10539802-10555750 GCA_006491835.1 Architeuthis dux | reverse complement strand
GTGGAGGCCACTTAAGGCACTTTGTCATCCCAATTTGACCTCCTTCAGGCAGCTCATTGGTAAGACGAGATCTGTATTTTGATTTTATGATATTCATAGTCAAAAACAGTTATTCCAAAGGTAGGTGGATCCGAAAAGAGATTTTTCTGGTATGCTGCACTTTTTAGGAAAGGAAAATTTTCTCTCACAACCAGACTCCAAAAGTTCTCATCTGTTACAAGTGATTTTAGCACAATGTCATTCTGCAGGTATTATTTGAATGAGTCTGCCAATGACTGTAGCTATATCTGCAATACGCAAAGTCGATATACATTGAAACATAAGTATCAGAACCATATTTAAATATGTTTGGCTTTTTGGGGTGGAGTGGGGCGGCTTTCTTTTTTCATGTATTGTTTGGCTTCACAGTCAGATTTTAATCTAGCAACCTTGCCATGGTCTAACAAAGAGGGGTAGGGGTACAGAGGAAACCTCTTTGGAAACTTGTGTGTCCAATGTATATAATTTAAAACATCAATGGTAGTATTAAAAAAATAATGGTAACCAGTCTGTGGCGGCACACAGTGTTGGGAACCACTGATCTAAACGTTCAAATTATTATTATTCTAAAGATACAGTTCTTTATATTTATATAGAAATATTTATTTTGTTAATACTTTTTGAAGCCTTTGTAAGAGTTTTTCGAGCGTATACAATTACCTGGAAATTAAATCTACCAATTTTAGCCATTTAAAAAAAATATAGCACCTTTTGGCAGTTATCCTCGGTGGGTTATTGCAAAAATTGACTAAAAACGAATGCTTAATACGTCATCTATTTTTAAAAAAAAAAAAAAAAAAAAAAAAAAAAGTTTATTTGAGAATTGATAAATAAATGTTCTCTTAATGACATCACATTCTTTTGTGACATAGCAGCTAGTGAATGAATCACATTACTCCCGCCCCTTCCTTTCTCTTATTTAACATATAGGGGATCGACCGACTAACCGAAAAGTGTCTTATAGAGATGCATAGACGCATCTAAAAAAAAAATTTTAAAAAAAATATCCGAATACTTGGAAAACCTCGCCTTATTTGTTGTAGACAGAAATGTTTTCCGTCTACAAGAACCAGCAATAATCGAGCAAAACATTAATACGCTGTTGGAAATTGGAAGTTAAAAATAAAAATACACACCTTAGTGATAACACAATTATAAAAGTTACAAAGGTTAAGGAAACTGGCATTGAGAAATGTTTTAAATAACTCAAAGAGTGTTACTCTTCTTTTCTGTTATCTCGTTTTCTAAAAATAAAATTGTAAACGTGGTCTTTTACAACAACAGGACAAGGTCTATTTTGCTTTGGAGAATCCATAAGCAGCACCCACACAGAATTAATCATTAACATTTTATAATGGATTTCTTCAAAGAAAAAAGAAAAGAAAAAAAAACCGAGCTGGGTGCCTGCCGTAGCGTGGTTACCAAGCTCTTCTTCTAGCAGCAAACCAATTAATTCGCCAGTAGCAAGTTCGATCATCACTGCTTCGTCTGACAAATTACAGAACAATTACAACTTTGAACTTGAACTTAACTTTACAAGTCTTATTCTATTATTAACTATTCGGCGAGTGTGTCTGATGCCAGACAAACGTAAAATGATTATTTGTGAATTTGTTAGAAATAGTTAAAATTGTGTTGACAGTTGTTTTTTGGTATTTTCATTGATGTGTTGTATAGTACCCCACTATACATAAGTCCTGGGCTTCACTATTAAGGAAACTCAAGACTTGCTTTTAAAAATATCTGGACATATTTTTATTACATAACATACATCTTTGTCGGCCGGATAGTGAAGAGTGGAAGAGAGAAGACAAGGAGAACTGCCATGCTGTCCCCTAGCAGGGACAGCGGTTTCATGCCTTTCGGCTCTGCTGATGTCTGTCTTCTTTGAGTGTCGAGATTTCTGTCCGCTTCCCAGGCGGGATGATTTCTTTTGGGTCTGCTTTATAGATCTCCCCAATGCATACGTGGTGTCTCACAGTGTCAATGACCATTTCCTGTTTACAACAATGATGCAATACACCCATCTCCCAAGGTGATCGAGGTCACTTACATTTCTGCCACAGGTGGCCGTATACACAAATCATAACAGATGAATCTATTTGAAGAACCATAAAAATTGCGCTTAAACTTTACTTCTTTAAAAAAAATTCTGTATGTGTGTACTGTCAAGTGAACGGCCATACGTGCTGTACAAACTTTATTCAATTGAATTTGTTAAAAATAAATACTTGGAAATTCTAAGTAAAATATTTTAAAGTTTGCTATTGTCATTCATGATTTATTCAAAGATTCTGAAATTCAGTGAATTACTAAAAATATTTCCATCCCCTGCCGACCGGATCCTTAAAAAAGAACTTTGATTTATTAATTGGGCCAATAGAAACCTTTTAGGGCATTTATTAAAGCTAGTTTTTAAGTTTGTATATAAGTTTTATTCACTTTGCGTGTGTCAACAGCAGTGGATCCACATTCATGACTCGCTAAAATGTGCTAGTTACACATGTGCTGGCACTGCAACATGCAAATAAAAAATATTTTCTTCCCTATCCTTCTCTGATTATTTGTTAAAGTAAATCTAGAGGTTGTGGCACGAGGCAATTTAAGACATAGCCTTCAAAGTTTGGCTCCAAATGTGAAAATAAGAAGAGTAATTAATTTTTTAAAGCCAAGAAGAGTTTGATGTTCTCTTTCGAAAGCACTACATAAGTTCATTGAAATATCTTTAAAAATAAAGAAGCTATCTAATTTGAAATGACATAAAATGTAAACAAACAACCGGATCGCCCGTAACTCACTATACCAAAGTATTCATCCGTCCGACCCACATACACAACTTCATTGAAATATCCTTAAAAATAAAGGAGTTATTCAATTTTAAATTAAAGAAGTTGCCCACTTTTAAAACACGAATGACGCTATTTTTTTTTAATCCATAGCGAATAATAGTCCCCAGGATTTTCAAACGCCGGAGACAATAAATGCATAAAACAAACAGCGATTTCTTTTCATTCATTCAAGTGTCCCGCCCGATGACATAAGCAAAGCAGATGCGTAATTCTGTAATCTTTTTTTCCAGACAGAAAAAAATGCATACCTAAGTTTAAGTTAGATTTCATTCCATAAATGAATAAGTAAAAGTTCTTTTTTTTAAATGCACAAGTCTGCGGAGGATGAGGCATTTATGCATTTTTGTTCTACTACTGCAGTTTGTTAGAACAAATAGATCACCCCTGCCGACTAAAATGACTTTAAACAAAATTATGAAATCAAACTGTTTTCAAGAGTTAGTAAAACTCAAGCAAAATTTGTAATTCCATCTTAAGCGTCTCTGTCCAAGTCTGTGACACTGTCAATTAGGGTGGCCATCTCCAAACTTAACTTTCAAAAAGGAGGACACACTTGCCCAGGGTTCCAACCTGGGGTCCGCGGACCCCTGGGAGTCCGGGCGGGGGCATCATTTCCAAAAAGGAGGATATTGCAGATTGAAAAAAAGGACTTGGACAGATTGACTCACTCACCTGGTTAATTGTTAATGATAATGCATAAAAGTTTTGTATAAATTATACAAAATACTTAGAAGAATTGTTGATTTGTCAAATATCTCTTTATATGATTAATGCGATGTTGTAGTAATTTTTGTAAAATTTCACAAAAAAAAGTTTTCCTAGCGAATTGACAGTTAACATTTTTATTATATGTAGTTGCCGTTGGCTTTCACTTCCCACTGTTCTAAGTATATTTGAGGTAATTTGAATAAGTTTGTCAGTCTGACCCTAAAAAGGAGGGCAAATGAACGCCCGTCTTGACCTCACGCCGGACTGTGGACAGTGTGCTTAAAAGAGTCTCTGAGTGGCCCCACCTTACAGACTGTCACTGTTAATGACTCAATATGAGATAAGGAATACATTTTCCACACAAGTTTTAAAAACCTTTTCTGTTAAATGTTGTGTACATAACGGTCCAATGTCCTATAATAATGTCAGTTGTCAGCGCTTGAGAAATTCGGCCAGAAAACAAATAAAGTGATGCGTCATTGAGTGCCAGGAGTGTTTTAGTTTTAGGAAATCGATAGATGACGATATGATTGAGTTTTAAATTCAGCAAGTGTCAATCAATGATGATGATGACCATCAAGCGAGCCGGCCCGTCATTCTTGAGAAGTTTCAAGTAGATACTGACAAAATGTCAAGTATTACAATCGTCATGACTCATGGATCAAAAATGCGATAAAGTAAAATGTACGGCCCATAAGTTTATGGTTTCCGATTTCTTTTGAATTGTTATTGACGTTTTCTTAATCCAACGCGCGATGTCTGCTTCTCGAAAAATGCCGGACCGGCTCGGTGATGGACTTGAATTAGAATAGAAAATTAAAACTTTCATGGGTTATTTTATATTTTCCCACTCAGCTATTTGTTAAAAGAATTTCTACCTAGTAAGTAGTAAGAGCAAAATGACATCTTTTTAAAAAAAACTATTTTGACAAAATAATTTTGTTTTCTGGAAAAAATACTTTCTCCAAAGAAAGAGCGTTTCGGTTATTCTACTCTCTAACTTAAAAAAAATTGAAGTAGTATTTCGAATACTAACTATTTTTTAAAAGATTCCATTACGAGTAGGAAATAATTGTCAAGTTTTGTTTACTATCTCTCTCCTTCGATACTGATAACATTACTTACTAAAGGTGTTGTTTTTATCTTGAAATGGAGATATTTCTTTAGTAGTCAACCTAAGAATGAATGCGAAGTCATTTTGATTTAAAAATCAGCTTTAACAATAAAGTTATTCATTGTTTCTTTCTAGTGGTTACATTTTAGACTCTAAAATTTAAAAAAAAACAAACCTTTAGAGTTCAGAAACAAAAGCTTCTTTTTTTTTTAAATTTAAAAGAGCTTTAATTGCATATTAACGAACAAAGTATACTTATCTAATTTTTAAACTAGAAGCTTTGTAATTTTCCGTATCTTCGAAAAATTAAGGTTTAATAGTTGTCAACTTGTCAAACGTTTGAAATAACATGTGCTTTTTGCCTTTTGAAGGAAAATAAATAAAACTATCAAGAAGAGTAACTTGGGATTAAGCAAGCAAGCAAGCATTTAATTTTTATACTGGATTGTCAAATATGAATGTGACAAGTCACTCTAGCACCTGAAATAAATTTGAAATTTATTTCTGGTTTCCACTCAGAAAAATAAATAAATAAAATAAATTAAAATTACTATCAACTTAAATTTAACAGTGAAAAATACCTCCGTAGCTTAAAATAAATAAATAAGTTTAGTTCGGAGTTTCGGTTTTAAACAATGACAAGACACGCATTTCAACATCCATAATGTTTACGCCTAATTCTTAAACTGTAATCTTCCTACTGTAAACATTTCATAAAAGCAAATATATTTTCGAAATATTTTGAATAGTATGACAGTACGGTAATTTACAAAAAAAGCATTCAGGTATTTCAGGTGTGGTTAGATATGACATCTCTAGCAAAGGTCATTGACTCATTTATTAGTCATTAGGTACCAGAGTGATTAGGGTAATTAAACCCTTTACCTAAGTTGGTTAAACCATACGAACATTGTTTTACCATAAAACTTATTAATGAAGAGTGAAAAATACTTTTTCGAGTGATTTTCAAAGATTAATATTTCCACTTTCCGTTGAGGAGTAACTTGTTTCAAGTTGTTGTTTCTACGACCCGGAAAAGAAAAGACTTGTTGAATAACTCAAAAGTTTTGAGTAGATAATTAATTTGCATTTTGCAATTATGAAGCAAGCAAGATTAAATCGAACAAGACCGCTGCCAACGAAAAAAAAGAAATCTAAGTAAAAAGTAAAAGCATACATTTAAACGAAAACTCGACATAGTTAACTTAAGGTTGAAGTCACTTTTTTTTTATTTTAAAGTAGAGGGAAAGAAAAGAAGGGAGAAAATTAGGAATAGAAATAACTTACGAGTTTCAAGTACTTTTTCTGAAGCTGCCATTTTGGGATGTTTACTTTAGCTTTTCCAAAAAATTAAATAAAAATCCAAAGTAAATTTAAAAATTAAAATTATGCCGCAAAAAAGGTTCAGTCAAAGCTTTTGTTGTGACTTTTTTTTTTTTAAAAATCTCCGTCTGTGGGTACGAAACAAATAACCACAAGTCGTGAGGTTAAGGGAGTTCGCGAGTGAATCAAGTGAATTTTCCACCAATGATGAAACCGAGATGTGCCGAATTGTAAGACTTGCTTTTAAAAGTAAGTCGGAAGCGGAGATGGAGAGATATATGAATAAGAGCCACTCCTTTCGTTCTTACCACACGTATATCATACACTTACAGACAAGCACACCAAACACAATCAAGCGACTACTGAATACTTTATTTTCGTCCTCCTTTTTCGCCTCTCTCTCCTCACCCGGACAACAAATACAAACTTTCGGTGCGAGTCACGTGACACCTGTTAATTCACATGCGACTACTCGCCGGAGACGAAAATAAAGCGTAGCTTATGTTTGGCACAAGGCTGAAGGTACGGAGCACCCAGTGTGAGGATCGATCTCACTACTCAGTAGTAATTGATCTGCGAGACCAGCTTGCTAACCATTACACATCGACGAGGCGCTCTATCCACCAGACTAATTGTTGCAACAAGAAAGTTCAGTTTATGTTTATATGCGTGATTGTCGATGGTAGTAGTAAAGTAAATACTACTGCAGTAGTGAAAATGTGTGGGTAAGGGACAACGCAGGGGTTGGGTACATTCTATTTTTCTTTTCTTTTATGAATGAAAGTAATACGAGGAAAACAGAGAGGGGGAGTATAATTAAGAATCAGGAAACTGTTTAGTTTTTAGTTGCTAAAACCAACAAGGTGGGTGTGTTCTAGCTCTTTTGGTAAACAGAGACGTTCTTATCTTGTGAGTTGTGAGCGATGGTGCGTAAGTTCGATCTAAAAGGTGGACGTCTTTAATGACTCATTACTAAATGAGTAAAAAAAAGGACTTTAGCCCGACCGACACCTAACTTATTTTTTTTTTCACGAAGAAAGAATTATCATAGCCAAAGAGAATGTGGGGAAGCACAATGTGGGTAAGTTAGTCCCGCTTGAAAATTATAAAGTTTACTTTCACACCTTCACCCATTCACTGGATGTTAAAAACGGCGCACAAATAATTAAAAAAAAACATATATAAGAGAATTAATGAAAGAAAAATGGAAGTAATTACATAAATTATAATGTTGTCGCTTTGAATGAATTACATTGATGGGTTGTTTTTATTCGTGCGCCGTTTTTAACATCAAGTGAGCGAGTGTGTGAAACCTGAAACCTTACAATCGGGACCACCTTCCCTAGATTATGCCTAAGTGTCTGTAGAAGATAGATAATAATTAAAGTGTATTCAAAGCTTCCATATTCATGGGAAATGTGTGTGCGTATGAATGAGAGTTGGGGAAATT
Organism: Architeuthis dux; assembly: GCA_006491835.1. Classification (NCBI taxonomy): domain Eukaryota; kingdom Metazoa; phylum Mollusca; class Cephalopoda; order Oegopsida; family Architeuthidae; genus Architeuthis; species Architeuthis dux. Next base: position 10,548,267 of record VCCN01007085.1, on the reverse strand, counting down.
AAGAAATAGAGAGAGAGTTATTAATTCTGCACTAACTAACTTATTAATTCTACAGTCAAATTGTTTTGGTTGGTCAAAAAAGAAAAACGGTGTGCAGCGCTCGCTGCTGATACTTTAATTTGAGATATTTTTTCTCAAATATAATCCTGAGTACAAGTTATATAGTATGGTCAGTGTTGCCAACTCCAAAAATATTTTCGCGCTAGTTTGACTGCCAAAAATACGCTAAAAATAGCCAGAAAACGGCAAGAAAGTTTAGCGCTTTTTGCACTACGAAAACAAGAAACAGACTGAATCTAGCGCGAAACCCGCTAAATTGGCAACACTGAGTATGGTTCCTAAAAAGAATCTCAGTCCTTCTTACAGAGCTAGTAGTATTGATTTATTGTCGCATCTCCCACTCCCACTAGGATGCAAAAATAAAGCAATACCACTAGCTCTGTAAGAGGGACCGCGCTTCTTTTTAGGGACTACACTACTTAACTTGTACCTAATCCAGAAATCCTATAGATACATTTAACTTTCTAACTGTAAACTGTACAGAATAATAGATATTTTTTGCTGGAAACATGTTGGCTCCAGTTGTTAATCACCACTACCCACAACAGACCGGTTTAAACACTGTTGCTGGTTTTATGTTATTTATGTGTTCTGACATTCATATGTATCTATGTATCTGGACTTAGCCCAGCCTTAACTGTTCATAGCGGAAACTTGTAATTTTGGACACACACTCCCTTCAATATTTTGTTTTATGAAATTTGCCCACAAAATAAGTTTTTAGATTAGCTTCAATTTACAGTGTAATTTTATGCTAAATTTGTCCCTTAGTTTGTGTCCAGCTGTGTTCATGCTTGTTTAATGATGCAACAAAAGGCAAGAGAAGTAACTTATCCATTGATCAACCTTTTTTCCAATTTTTTAATTGATCACCACCAACATGGCATGCTGCCAAAAGACTTTGGTCGCGTGACGGTTTCTATTGAGTGACTAACCTGACCAGTTTTTAAATAATTTCAATGACCTGTGTGAGGAGGAGATTCTATTGGAAACCTACATTGATAGTCTCCTTCAAAATTATGAACTTGCCTGGCTCTACAATGAGATAGAACCCCAACTAGACATGCTATATTCACTCTGTTACTTATATTAGAACCTTCTACATGATCAAAACTTTAGTTATGATCGCCAACATGATCCACAAGATGCTATGAAAAAACTTATCAAAAATATAACAATGTTCTATATGTAAATGTTAAATGGCCGGTGGTGATCCATAATTTCCCTTAGAATGCTATATATTTTTTTTCATTTTCGCAGTGAATGGTTGACTACATTTTTTTAATTGACAAATATGAAAGTATTGTTTTTCTTTCAACAATGTGCAAAAATATGTTCATTAGAACCTAATTGTAAATTGGTTCAGTTTATAAATACTGGTTCCAAAATCTAAGATATACAGAGGAAGCTGCTTATAATCACGAATAATGTTATCAAACAGTTATTGCTATCAAAATCAGTCAGTCCCAAACACTTTATTTAAAGTGATCACAACAAGCATCTTCTTCTATATATCCTTTGCTTAATGTTATCAGCCGGTTATTGTTATCTTGTCCCAAAGTGATTACAATAAGCGGCTTTCTCTGTACTCTCCACCACTAAAAAACAAAAGAAATTATCTTATTTCTAATAAGATTTTTCTGTCAAGACTACAAATGCTTCGGCACAATAACGTTTTTGGAGACCCAAATTTGATCCATCCGAAAGATTCATTTTTTTGGTCTTCACCGTTTGTCAATTAAAGTGTCACATGCTATTGTTAATCTTTCCATGGAGTTTTCCGGGGGGTTTTTTTACACAAAATAAATAAATACATAGTTTTAATTTAGTCAAAATTCAATTTAATCAAAACAAGGATGCCATCATCAAAAGTTGGTAATCTTAGATAAGCAGTGTAAATTAGGTACCTATGTATACCTCAATTACAGCAGCGTTAATTATTTTGACCATGAAAAACTGTATATTTGAACATTTCAACTCAATACATTATCACTTTTCAATAGTTTTTAGCCAACTCGTTTAATAAGTAAATGAATGGCATTCTTTTTTTTACAACTGACACAGATGATGAAGAATATTGCCAATAAATAAAGAAAGATTAAAGAATTATAAGGAAATGAAAGTTTACAATTGAAGATGTAATAAACTTATTTCTATACATATATTTCAAAATGAAATTAAATAAGCCAATAGTTTTTTGATTGTCTGCAGACAATCACACTTTCCCACAGATTCACACACATATAAACTTGCACATATGCAAAGAGACGCATAAAGAGAATGGGAGAAGGTGCCTCTCATAGAGAGCAATGATTATTAGCAATTTAATCCCACGGCATTGCTTGGGAGATAGATCTGTAGCGGACACATGCGCATTATTTTTGCACTCATGCATAAGGTCAGCAAGTAGAATCCACTGGACCCAATTTGCATTTGGAACAATCCAGATTTTTATTCCGAGAAAATGGGTTATCTCGTCTTTCAGATATCCAGCTTTCAGGACATGAGAAATCCGTACTGGACTCGAATTTAATACGCTTTGCAGACAAGAAGTCTGACCAAATCATGTTTCTTGTCACTTACATTCTATCTTGGAACTTTTGACAATACCTAGTTCACCTCCGATATTTTTGACCAGCCACACACCACCACTCACCTCTTACTATAAGTAACCCAGCAATTCTTAATCTTTGTTCAGTCCATATTTGTTTGCTTAAATGAATCTATGGTTGTTCCAACTTTCTGACTTTCAACTATATACATATGCATTCATACATACACACACACACTCTCTTACAAACTAAGGACACTTACTAAGTAGTAAACCAAACACTTTAAAATGCATCCTTCCTTTTTCTTCTTATCAGCTAAGAATTACATTTTGTTATTATGATCTGTAATAAATATCTACTTATTATCATTGCAGCATATATTTGTATTTCTTTATTCACATTGTATTTTGACTGTCATGTGCAAACTTGTATCCTTGCACATGCATGTATTTCATTCCTTTTACTACTGCAGAACAGACAGAGAAAGAAAGACCTTTCTTATGCACACCATAACGTATACCCCCTTTCTTTCTCTAGTCTCATCAGCACGCTAGCCTACTTACGGACAGTCAGACCCCAAAGGCTTCTAGCCCAGCCACTGCTATTACTGCTATTACTGCTGTTAGAGATTATTATGCTATGCTTTTATCTTTATTATTGTTTTAACCGTAACTTTTATTAGAGTCAGATATATTTAATAATAGGAGCTAGTTATAGTTTACATATTTAGACTTACTTTCACAGCTTAAGTAGCTCATCATCAACAGATTCCTATGAGGTGGTTCACTATGATGGCTTTGTGCAAAACTAGACTAAGCCTATCGACAGGGTGGGTGTGAATTAACTCCCTATTAGAATGAATGGCCTGCAGAAAGCCCTGATCTTACACCCTGTGACTTCTTCCTGTCGGGGTGGGCAAAGGAGGAAGTGTACCACACCAAACCACAAACTCTGGATCAACTGGAGGAGCGCATTCAACATTTGTATGGTCCAAAGTAAAGCTAGTTTGACTACAATCGACTAATAAATCATTTATAAGTTATTACCAATTTCCAATAGGGAGTATCTTTTCACCCAACCTGTATAGAATGAGAAAAAAAATGCCATTTATAAAATTGATTTTCAAATAAGTTCCAGCAATTTATCCCTTTCTGACTAGTAGTCCAGGAGCATTAGGTCCAAACATTAAAATTAATTTAAACAAGCTGATTTTTGCAGGATAGTTGCAACATGACACCAGAAACACTTTGGAATCCCAATTGAGCTGCCCGAGAAATCCAACATGGCATTCAAGATGGACAAAATATTGAAATAGTCATAAAATTGCAAACCTGATAAATGTGGCTTGGGGGTCTATTTCTATGTTTTAGAGGTTGGAAAATTGATTAAAACCCACCCTGATGTGATATTTTTAGAGGATAGGGTCACAACTTCAAACGGCTCCCAAGATGGCTGCCATATCTGGTAGTCCAAGAATTTTAGCATAAATACTATAGTCAGCTTTAAGATTAATCCTAACAAGCTGATCTTTTCATCAATGATAGCTATTGGTTTCTCATGCGCCCTAAATTCTATAAGACAACCGTATCTGAATTGACAGTGTGTGACAATGTGGGTCAAGCCGAGCCAAGAGTGACAGGGCTGAAGACACTCAAAGGGTGTACAGATCGCATGAGGACCAAAGTGATGTTAGATGAACAATTGGGCAAGATGTAGGCTACTGTAGCTGAATTTTGTTGTATTCCATACAGCAATAGTGTGTATTAATGGTCCAGGTGGTAAAAGCATAAACTTTTTGTCATATTATTTATCCTAATTTTAATGGAAATTTCTATATCATTGATCATAATCTTTTCATATTCTAGAGTTTGTCCTATGAGATAAAACTAGAATTGCAACTGATCTATGTATCCTCTGTGGTGAGGATGTGTCTTCATTAACTCTGGTATCAATTAGAAGGTCTGTCAACTCTTATAAGTGCTAGCGTGAGGATGGGCTTTCTGCTGTATTGGAGAGTAAGGTTACCCCTTTACTCTTTGTTCGTGAAAAATGCAGGAAATATTATACCCTGAAGTCAAGTAAAGTGAGTTTCAAGAGGAAATGGGGAAAAGAATAGTGTTGCTCTGCCTCCAAGGGAAGCACATTACAATCTGTTACATCTCCATTCAATACCAAAGAAGATTGCTTATTCTGTTCAAAAACCATAAAGTTATAAAAACAAAAGAAATTATAAGTGGGGCATGGAAGTAAAAATGATAGTCCAGGTGGCTCATGATTTAGTGGCAGAAGAAGGAAAATCGCAAATGTGCCCAGTTGTTTTAGCTAGACTCCAACCGTGAAAAGAGTTTGAATGCCACAAAGTCTAACAATGCCAGGTAAATTGATTACACAAAGCCAGAGCATTTGAAGAATTATGTCAGTATCTGGAAAATAACAGAGAATGCCAGTATTCATCACAATAAATCACTTCTCTGCACAATGACTCTCTTTCAGGAGAAGAGGGTTATGGTTTTCAACATATTAAAAATGAACTAGAAGCCCACCTTGGAGACAATCTTATTTTAACTGGAAAGCAAGGGAAAGAATTTGTATTTAGTTTTCATGATAGTAATCACAAGATTTTCCATCAAAAATGAAAATCAGATCGAACACGATGATAAATCCTCCATTATTGAAATGTCTGCTTCTATTATTCGAGATGATATCAAAACCAAAGTTTATAACTGATCAGAATACCCATACAGAATATTTACCCAATTGTTACTGATGAAGAGGGTGGGAATTAATGGCTTTTCTCAAGCTTTCACTGTGAAATGCTTCTTAAACCCTAATATAATTCATTTATCAACTGTATGTTTATACCAAAATCGTCCTGTTGTATTTTTCTGACTGAAATTCTAAAAAATATGGTTACTACTGATGGCCATTTCAGAAACTGTATTTGGTTTTGGAGACTAATCACGAATATGGCCCCAATATAATGGGTTGAAATCAATTGCCCAACCATTGAAACATAAAAATTTACTCAAAAATCAACTTTCTATCTGTTCTGGTTGCAAAGTTATAGCTTTATTCACTATTTTTCCCAGACACGGCAGTCATCTTGAATTTGTGACTCTATCCTGGAAAAATATCACATCAAGGTGCGTTTTAATCAATCTTCCAACCTCTAAAACATAGAAATAGAACACCAAACCATATTCATATCAGGTTTGGTTGTAATTTTATGACTATTTCAATGTTCTGTCTAAATATGATAGCCATCTTGAACGCCATGTTGGATTTCTCGGGAAGCTCCATTGGGATTCCAGGGAATTTATAGTATAGTGTTTCTGGTGCCATGTTGCAACTATCATGCAAAAATCAGCTTGTTTAAATTAATTTTAAAGTTGACCATAATATTTGTGCTAAAGTTCTGGAATATAGAAAACAAAAAGAAAACACTTGAGGTCAACTGTCAATACAGGTATACCCCAATGCCACTTTATCGCTTTTATGAAAAAAGGCAATAAACGAAATTAACGTTCAGCCACAGTTTTGCCTCATTATAGAGACAGTGTGCACCTTCTTCCTCTCTCTCCTACATCCCAGTCTCCTGTACCTCTCACCATCACAACCTCCAATGACTCTGCCTAGCTTACCATGATCACCATTTTGGGGGTCTGGGAATGCTCAAAAGTTTTCCCATATTATTGCTTATGAAAGGTTTTTATAGGAATGCTTTGCTCCACTTACGGGTAACAGGGAAAACCTGTATCTGAAAAATTAAAATTACAATAGAAACAACTTGTTTTACTTGTCACTGTCAATTATTGTTCTGATTTATAGCTTTCCCCCTCACTGCATAGCTAAACATTTCTTGAACTTTGCTTGGGTATCATGCTTGATAGTACAAGCAGCATTCAGACATATAGTCTCTTTCTTTACAACTTTTATATAAAAACTTTGAATAAAAATTTGATGGAGGAATAGACATAGAGATATAGTACAGATATGCATTTACCCAGTTCATAAATGCTGGTAGACAGACAGACATTTGTGCTACTGAGGAATCAAATATTTTATAAGTACATAAATGTATTAACAGCTAAATAAAGTCAGAGTAGTGAGTAAAATAATTATGTTTGCTTTGTTCTTTACTTAGACTAGAATATCAGCCTCAACAGCAATATCCTAGTAACCTGCCCTTACAAATAGGGATATATTTTATTCATACGAAAAAGACTAGACTGACTTCAGTTTCTTCTTCAAAGGCTTTGTCCTTGAACTGCTCAGTTATTACACCTGTTAAACATTAATTTTTGTCTGGATTTCTCAGATGAAGAATTATGATTATTATGCACTACTTTACTTGGGTTATTGTTGGTTGTTATAGTTACAACTACGACAGACACCTGAAGAAGGCTGGAAGGTATAACGGCCGAAACGTTCTGACTATAACAACCAAGATGAGGGCAGTATTCCGAGTAAATCAGTGTATAATAATGCTCAATCCTGTTGTGAAAGTTGCCTAGTTCAAATGTCAAAACCCAGACTGCTAGGAACTGACATTTTATGATAGACAATTCTGCTCAGACAATTCAGCACAAGGACCAACAAAACAAACTATCTAATTAAAACGATTCATTGAGATATAAAAATTAAATTTGAGTTTGCAGGTCCAACAGTTTATTGGCTTGATTTCCATAGTTGTTAATCAACTTCTTAATTGCTGAATGAATTCAAAAACAAAGTATGAAGTTAAAATGATTCATTGAGATACAATAATTAAAATCATTTTTTTAGTTTTTCTATCTAAATGATAGCAAAATCTTTTCTCTGATAAAATAAACTCCTTAGGGTTAATTTATTTAGTGAAGGGCTGCAGCAACAAAGTAAGCTAGATGTGTGCAACTTAATAAGAAAACAGCATCATCCTAGAGTTGCCAAATATGATTAATATAAGTTGTCGAAATCATATATGTAGGTGCTGACCTGAATTGTCTTTGTACACAACTGTTGTGTGCTGAATTGATTTGTACGGAACTGTTGGGTCATGGGGAAAATCATAACAACAGAGGATTACAACGTGGACAATGCTCATCAATAATGACCATATCTTGAACATGTAGTGAATGGCGCCACAACTTTGCAGCAATACCCAGACTGCTCAACCGAAGTGACATCATGACTTGTTGTTCATTGTTCAATGACTGGGGCAGCTGAAAATCATCACCAGATGTAACCTAACCAAGCTCAAAAGATGATAACCCAACCCAGCCTAGAACTAAGCCAGAACTACCTGATCTCATAAACTGGATGTGTGTTTCTGCTGGACAGATAAATAGATAAATGATTTTTACTATAGATAAATTGATCTAGCAATATAAATCTAGATAAGTAGACTGAAAGATAGACAAAAATGGCAAGTAATAAAGCAGTCAAGAGGGTTAGAGACAGTTGTATATTTCCCACTCATGTCAGCAGTAAGTGTTCGAGCGCAGATAAAAGTTATCAATTTGAATGTTGATTTTCAAGGTAGTCTTCTCCACTTGAGAGAAAGGTATTACACAATCTTTCTACCTTCATTTAGAACACCTCCCATTGCATGATTGTTAGCAGGCATGTCTCGCATAAGAGCTACTACTCTCTGGAAAAAAATACTCTCTGAAAAAAATACTACTACTTTTAATGCATTTTTTCTGTAAACTTGATATCAGTTATTTCATCCCAGTATAGATTATGGTAATGTAATAATATCTCAGTTCAATACTGGAATGAACCACAAACCTCTAGGTCTTAGTACAATGTGCTACAGTTGAGCCATAACTACAAGGAAATAATAATGTGTATGTTTGTCAACAAAGGCAGTTT
>VCCN01007085.1:10513433-10525527 GCA_006491835.1 Architeuthis dux | reverse complement strand
ATAATGTTTAAATTATATTGCTGTATTAGAAAAAACACATACCTGATTAATGGGACACATGTACTTGAATGGATTATGAGGACACACTTGATAGTTGCGGCATACTTGTGTTACAGCACACAGTTTGAGAACCACTGCTCTAGTAGAATATAATGATGAACAAGATGGACTTGCTAGAGAAGTGCTTTGGGAAATATCTCTACAAGCAATTCTTGCAGTTTCATTTGCAGATAATGATAATGCTGAATAAAGAATATTCTCAGAAAATAATCTGAACAGGAATTACAAAACACTATTGGATTGATAATTGCAGCATTTAATATTTGAACAATAATTTAATTGTAGCATTTAATTTTTGCATTAATTAAAACAATTTCAGCAATGTAGATTGCTCTCCTTATTCAGCTAACCAGAATTCTAGACTTAAATGTGCCCTTTTCAATCTCTTGCCCTGAAGATATTGCTGAATATTTAAAACCATTACTTTTGCTTTTGTGACTACCATCTTCACACGATGAAGACAGGAAGTCAAATGTCAAAAAAGGTTTTATCATTCATATCAGATCAAAATGGTTATTTCTTGACAGCCCCTAAAATTGGTGCCTGTAATGTTTATATATGTATGTATTAATGTTTACGCTTAATAATAAATAAACATGCCGAAGCAAGCTCCCAGCAGCCTCCATTCCGTTTCCGGGCCCAAAAATGTGGGCTGGAAGTGAGAACGGGGAAGGCTCTCTCTTTCACAGGCAATAGCCCTGCACACATGTGTCTTTGTTCTGTCTCTGCACTTCTTTTCTAAGCACCCCTAAATACAGTTATGAGCAAAACATGTTGAAACTAAACACAGCTAAAAACAGATAAGAACAAACCATCAACAAACAACAAAGGCACTAATATCAGACAACATTACAGAGCCAAAATACAATTATTCAATTTTTGGCTAATCAGGAGGATCACTGAGATTCATTAAAAAAGGTTTTTGAAGTATATGTTAGCCAATAAATAAGCCAATCAAACTCACCAGTAGCAAATTTTGCACCAGATTGACGGCATGTTATTTTACCACACAAAACTATATTTTACAACACTTTAAAACTTCACACCATATTGCAACACAGCTATTCAAGACTGACGACTCAAACATTATAATACTATGAGCATTTATATTAATATTCTAGACAACATCTATATGAACATTCACAATTCCAATCAAAACTGAATTGAAATTGAACAACGATTGATTTGATAAGTTACTCATCCACAAACTGAATACTTATATCTTATACCAAAGTATAGGATTTTATCCCAACCAAAGATATCTGAACTCTAATTCTCTAATATATCACTTTAATGTTCTTGTGGTTAGTGCCTTTGTTCACTTTGTTGGTCTTTCTGTTCTAGTTGTGTGAGGTTCGAATGTGTTTTGATTCGTAACCGTGTTTAGCTTGTTAAGAAAAGAAGACAGAACAAGAGGCACGTGTGACAGGGCTGTTTGCCTGTGAAGAACTGATGCCTTCCCCATTCTCAATGCCAACTAAAATTGGTGGAGGAAGCAGAAACAATAAAGAACACACAGTCACATACACATGTATTTTTCGTCAAATAACTCCTTTGATGGGCCTAAATCTATCCCTCTCTTGTCACTTTTTACTTGACAAAAACTGTTGTGTGATTTGCAACAACTTAAATCATAGGATTAGTAAGAGTAAAATTCATTTGTGTTCCAGATAAAGACATGAATTTTCTAGTCATATAATTCATCAGCCGTCATAAATCCACCACTGGACAAAGGCCTTTCCCATCTCCTTCCATGACGACCTAGATTGTGCTAACCTCTGCCATGTCTTACTGGCAAACTTTTCTATCTCATCCCTCCATCTTGTGTCTGGTCTTTTCCTACTGCGTTTACACTCCCACGGGCACCAATCGGTTATTCTTTTCCCCCCCATCTATTGTCATCTCTTCTTGCTAGGTGACCAGCCCATCTTCATTTTTGCTGCTTAATTATTTGTATAATATCCTTCACTCTAGTCCTCTCTCTGATCCATGTTGATCTTTTTCTATCTTTTAGAGTTATCCCTAGCATTGCTCTTTCCATGGCTCTCTGTGCAATTCTAAGTTGGTTTTCAGTACGTTTTGTTAATTTCCATGTTTCGCCTCTGTAAGTCATGGCTGGTATTATGCAACCATTGTATACTTTACACTTTAAGCACATTGGCAAGGTGCTCTTCAAAATGTCTCTATTCATACCGAATGCTTTCCAACCTATTGTTATGTGTCATTTTATTTCCCTGTCATGAATTATGTTATATCAACAGTTTTTATTTGATCAAACGCATTCATTCTTTACATTTCTTAAAATAAAATTGCAATCAGTGGGACAAATTTTTGGCAAAGACTTGCACCATCCTTTTATTTTATTAAATTGATTATACAACATTAGCACACTTGCTTTGGTCACCCAAGTCAACATGCAGCCATTTTACAAAAAAAATCACTATAAAAACACTTAACCACTATTTTGAGTTTTCATTCAACAAAAAGCAATAATGGTAAACTAAATTAAAATTTAAAGCTATCAATGTAAATTGTTCTTAAAATTCCCAGTGTTTATGATACATAACAATGTTATAAACACAACCATTCGACTGTTGTACCTTCCAGCCTTCTTCAAGTGTCTGTCAGTAATCCTCAGGGAATTTCGAACAGAACCCATTATTCAATTCATAGGAATACATTGTTCTCATTCTGCTGTCCATGCTAGAGGATATCTTGTATAAATTAATTCTTCCTAGTTAATTTGTTCTTGTGATGTCACTTGTCTGCCTCTTCCATCACTGTATTTAGCTGAGCTTAAGAAAAGAATTGGAGAGAGAACAAAGACATGTGTTTGCAGGGCAATTGCCTGGATCAGAGAGAGCTTCCCCGCCCCCATATCTGGGCTCCCGTTTCTGGTACTGGAAATGGGCTTGTTAAATGGGGGCTGTTGGATAGGTTATGATTCGGCATGTTTATTGACTTAAACATTCATATATAAATATACATACATACATAAACATTACAGTATACAATAAGATTTTTCTGGAAAATAAATAAAAAGAACTTATAGTTTTCAAGTTTTGGCTATAATTCCTTCATCATAATAAGGACATTCAGTGGTCTGTCCACACAGAGGATTTAATAAATTGTTATTTGTTTTTAACTTTTTCATTTTATTTTATTTATTTATTTTTTAAAACATATTTAGGATTTGATTACCATAAATATTTTCACTTCTTTGCCTGAATTCAGGATTTGACAAACAAATGCTATTATGGTTCAATATCATCAACATCATATCTGACACCAAGTTGTCGACGAACTTCGTCCATGATTGTCATCATTGTGATTGATTCTGAGTGTGGAAACAGTGGACATTCCAAATTGCCTGAAATAACAAATAGAGATTTGAATAATACAAATAATTAATTCTATATATGTAATAATCAATGAATGTGCATATCTGCTTTTATGTTTAGAATCCGTTTTAATCATTCTGTCTTAAAACTCTTTGTGTTAGAAACTTTCCTTGACGTATTTTTATATTTTTTCAATAATTATAAAAATTCTTTCATTGTAAATTTGAATTCTGATTGGTACAGTCTTTATGACACATAAAAACCCAAGAATGACAGCAAAAATTACCAAGAAAGTCTTTGTACTTTGTGCTAACATTTGAATATTGTGACTGAAATTTGAAAACTAAATAACTTTTCTTATTATCCCTTTCTTCCAAGTGTCATCACATGGAAACATTTGAACATTGAATTTCAATAGAACTGTGAAATTAAAATCAAATCAATGATACAATTAAGAAAATGTTACTGCCTTGTTTGATCATCAAAGTTAAGAAGCAGTCTGTTTGGTCAGTAAGTAGCTATTGGAAAATTACAGTTATTCTGATATCCTCACAGAAGACACAATCTAAATGATTTATCGAATAAATAGTTTTTAATGTTTTCGGAAGAAAATATCTTAGTAACTTCAAAATAACATTGATTAAATAGTTTTTAACGGAAGAAAATATATTAGTAACTTCGAAACAAATACAGAGTAGCGACACCAGTTCAGGCGAGTATTTTCTACTTTTAATCTCTATTTTCAATATCAACACGCAGACTTTGTTTAACTTGGTAACTAATGGCCGCTGACGTTTCAGTGACGTCACTGGTGTAAAGGCAAAAACCATCATTTTAGATTTGCAAAAATTTGAGGTGCTTGTCAGTCATATGATCCTAAACTTCTTCTATGAAAATAGAATGAGTTGTCTGCTCTTAGTTCAGTCACAAGAAAACCAATAGGGATACTAACCTGTTTCCTCTTCATATAAATATTAAAGAAGCATATAGCCTGCCCCATGGCTGAGATAGTTAAGTATTTCCCACAATTTCCAGAGATTGGTCTTCAATTCTAAGTGAAAACCAGGATTTCAAAAGCTGATTTTCTAGGTTGGTAGGAAGGCTCTCTCTCGACTTGGAAGATTGATGTAACACTATCTTCCTATTCCCATTTCTCCCACTATAGTCCTGTGTTCTGTTAAGCTCAATAGATATCAATACAAAAAAGTAAATCCAAAGATTGAAAAGGTAGATTAATAAGATTATTTAGTTATACATTTAGACAGAAAGACAAGCCTTGTGCTTGGACTGTATGACTTAGTAACCTGACCACATAAGCCACTACAACTGGTTTATAGCAATCAGAATCATTTCTAGTGTATGCGGTAATAAATCACTACTGTATCATTAGCACACATTTTATTCATATTCTTATTGAATTCTTGTGGTTTCTACATCATTATGTTCAATACACCTGCGGGAAAATAGAGTGAGAGAAATAAAAGTGAACATGTTTGACAAGTATTGCAAACATTATAATTGAATCATTAAACAAAGAATTCATACAATGGGAGAATCAGTGAATCAATTCAATACACAATGGAGCACAATACGTACATTAAAGATGGCAAAGTATGCAACGATTGTACAAAAATTGTATGGCAATTACAAGTAATATCCAGGTTTGTGTAGTTATAGAAAAAAGGAAAAAAATTAAGAGGAAAAAATGATTGGAAGAATTAAATTATAAAAATTTCTCAGTTGACTCTTAAATTCATATACAAAATTCGGATGGTAATATCAAGGGAAATAACTGCTGATCGAAGTTACCTCTTTTGAATTTCAAGCAAATTTTATTATTTAAAAAAAATTCAATTCACAAAAGACTTCCATTATTTTTTATTCTATTCATAGAAGAGTTCCACTGTCATTTAGGAGCGGTATCCAGCGGTTCATGAATTTAAGAGTTAATATCTGTGTCATATCAAATCTGATGATTTAAGACATCAAACTCATGGGTAATGAGGGTACTTTTGTTGAACTGCTAACAATGTTGCCTATTCATCATAAAGAGTACCTGAGACATTTTATAACCTGCAAAGATTCTTGCTTTTGGTCTTTTATGGAATATTTGCTATTCTTTGACCAGAGCTGGATGGTTCCTATTGCTATTCAAAGTGTCATACCTTGTTTTAAGAAGAATTCCTTTCTCTTTGGTAGGGAAAATTCTTCAACAAGTATATATCATAATAAAAGTAATATGAATGAAGAAACTAAAGGGAGAATAACATTTTCAAAGAGCGAACAAATATGAATCACATTACTGGAGAAACCAGCCTATAAGACCTGTTTTAGAAGAGTATTTTTTGGACAACTAATATATCCAAACTTGTCTAGTTAAGGAAAAAAGGAAAAATTAAGGAGGAAAAAGTGATTGGAAGAATTACATGGTAACGATTTCTCAATAAATAACTGTCATATCAAATCTAATTATAACAGACCTTAGTTGCAGTTATTATAATTTAATGTTTTTTTTGTCAGCTTATACTCAGTTACATTAAAAAAATGAAACAAAAATCATTGTAGTATATTAGTGCCAACTGTATTCATATGCAGACTAAGTTTTGACTTTTCTTTTTATTTGTGTAATGAAATACACTCTGGTTATGTGTTTGTTTGCTAAGAAGGAGGGAGGCTACAGAGGGGTGACGTTTTGGGGAATGGTAGTGATATGTGACCAAAACGCCATATCATGTTTTCAGTGCTAGAAAATAGGTCAAACGGCTGACCAAGTGAAACAAAGGGAATATGTCTGACCAATTAGCTTTGCCGTGTTTTTTTTTTGGAAGTCAATTCCAAATTGTCTGGCAGTTTAGAGTCAGTAAATGAATCTTCAATGAATAAATTTGCCTATTCAACCACAAAGATATTTTCACTGCATTATTTACAGTATTAATCATCATGGAGTTTTAGAATTACATAAACATCTCTTCTTTAATCATTTTAGGGCAAGTGAAATATTCTTTGATATAATGTATTTTATATCTGGAATATGATCAACCAGGTCAACCAGCTAGGAGCTTCCCTTTTCACTTGTCAAGGAAGGAGGGAGGGGGGTAGAAGGAGGAAACCAGGCACCTTGATTTTTGGACTGCTACCATCACTGCCAGTCCTTCAGTAATTTAACAACTCGTTTAGAATTTTAACCAAAGCAGAATTCAATACCCCAAAGTTATCTGCGAACCGGCCCAGAATCGAAGCTATCAATGAGAATAAAAAGAACCCATATTTTCAATTGAAAATAATGAATTTTGTTGTCTTTCCATCCAACCACGTGGGAGAACCTTTTCTCTGGTATGGACAAAATGTTTAATTTCCCTCCACAGAATTTTCATTCCCGTAAATGTACAACCCAACGACTAGACATCTCTCTCATATTGGCAGAACATGTAGAATACAAGATGATTGTACTACATTTGCTCCTCCATATAGAGGAGAAAATACAGTAAATGAATCTTCAATGAATGAATTTTCCTATTAAACCACCAAGATATTTTCACTGCATTATCTACAGTATTAATTAAATTCTATATCATGGAGTTTTAGAATCACATAAACATCATTTCTTTAATCATTTTAGAGCAAGTAAACTATTCTTCGATATGAATGAATGAATGACTTGGCTCTGCGAACAGAGATTTGGGACGGGTTTTTCATGTCTTTGTTCAGGTCCTAGGTTGGCGGGGCCTGAAATCGAAAAATCCGTAGTCTGCACAATGGAGTTTTAAGGTGAAGTGCAACGTGCGTGTGGCCGACCCCACCCTTTGAACCTTTGGTTTGCATGCTATGTTCCACTGTGGTGGCACAGATAGCAACATTGACCTTCGGTCGTAGGTTTGACAGGAGTTTCCTTCTCCTGGCAGATGCGAGCTAGCTATGGGGGTCTGCCGCCCCTTTGTGGGAGTGTTCAGATGGTATTGCTGACCTGTGTAGTCGGAGCACAGGACATGGACACTACAGCCCCATGAGCAGATATCTTGTATATCTATGAGAGGCTTGGCTTCGCGAATGAGGATTTTGGTGATGGTTTTCCACAGCATTAGGACCATAGACGGCGGGGCCTATGTGCGGAGTAACCCTCCAGCCTGAGCAATGTAGTTTTTAAGGTGAAGTGCGACTTGCCCAGGGTCGACCCCACCCTTTACACCAAGGGTTTGCATCATATGGACCACCGGAGTGGCGCGGATAGGAGCAGGGCTCCTGACAGATGCCCGAGCTGGCTATTGGGGTCTGCTGCCCCTTTGCGGGAAAGTAAAAAAATGTTTCCATATAAATTAATGGTAATTGCTTTTTCACTTTACGCCATTTTTGGCTTATGAAAGGTTTTTATATGAACACTAAGGCTGAACTGTGGTTAGACCACAGGACGTGAACATCCCATAGTTGGTAGAAATTGGAGCTGGCTATTGAAGGAGAACCAGGATGGAATGGCGGCCATCAACTTTTATCACAGAAAATCATGGTACTGCTGCTGTCTGCGACTGTTGGCGCAGATCCACATGACAGTACGGCTGACAGCAGCTTTAAGTACAGACCCTGGTCACTTCAGCAAAAGAAGAGGAGTGATCCGACAGTATAGCAGCCTGAGAGAGAGAGAGAATGGGTTCTTTTATATAGTGTATTTTATATCTCGAATATGATACCCACTAGCAAGTATTTATTAGTAGTACAAATAGTACACAATCCATTATTTGAGTTTTGTACTGAAAAAAAGAATTATCAATATGTGACAACAATAAAGCCATCTGTTGTCAAGTTCGAATGATCAAGCTTCTATGGATGTACTCTCTAGATCAGCCAGTATATATTGACAACAAAAATAATCTACAAAATACTGATATAGCTATTTAATTTTGGTGAGAAGATACAAGTATGACTAGTGTTCTGAAACTTGTGTTATGTGATGTCAAATGAACATGAAAATAAAATCCAGTGATCACTAAATAATTCAACATATATTTTGAGATGATCTGATTAAAAAGAAATAAAATAAAATAAAAAAAGTCAAATAAGAGAATATAAACCATATATTCCTGCAATGCTGCTCTTTTTTGTTTTTATAAAAACAAATAACACTAAGGGTGCCTACCATTTCATGTTGGTTAGCAAACTAATCTAGTAGGACAGATTGCTCATGTAGTGAGTACATTCCTCACTGAGCACCCCACTACTGTGGTCCAGTGTCAGACTCAGTTGAGCTTAGTAAATAATCATAGCACCAAACATTAAATAATGTCATAAATTTGAATAAGAATTAAAAATTATTAAAGTTGACATCAACCAGACAGATTTGTCGAATTATTTTTTAGCTCTATTGTGGAAGTGCATACACTTCAGATACAATTCATTGCTTTTCCCACATTACAATGGCAGTGTAAAAACCAAGACATAGTTGTAAAATCGAATTAAAATATTTATATATCTAAAACATATTAATGTTATTTGATCCTTATAAATGACAAAAGGTTTACAATACTAGGTTCTTTTTATGCAGAAGCTTGAACTTGTCATAGAATACATTTTTACAAACAAGCTTGGCTGCAGCAGGGTCAAACTCCACTCCAACTTCTATTCCGACTGAAGATGATTACTGCAATTTTTGTATTGTATATATAATAAATAAATTTGTAGGTATATAAGACTGTGTCAGTTTAGCTCAGTTGGTAAGAGAGCCGCCTTCCAATCACATGGCCGTGATTTCAAAGTTTGGTTTAACGTGACGTGATAGACAAACAGTGAAGAGTTTATTCCCCTGAATTTGATGATATTGTTCTTGTTGTTCTTGTTATGAGGAAAAATAAAGTCAACTCCAACTTGTACTGGAGTTTGAGAAAAATTAAATCATTCTCAAGTGTCATTGAATAAAGTGTAGATAAGTATCTAATAAAAATCCTTCACCATCAAAAAGTCCTTTGTTCAGGCAGTCATTTCTACTGGAGAACTTATAAGTTTCTGCATAACAAAATACTAGATGTATGTTTTGTTGGTGAACATTTTCTGGGACGGTGCAAGCAGAAATGTTCAACCAGAGAAGTTAGCTTTATCTCCTTCCACTTTGTAATTCATGGAAATTAAATAGTGACCTGGTGTTGTTGCCTTTCACGTCTGACAAATGTGTTTTTATTTTTACATAGCAAATATACAGCACTAACACCCCCCGTCTTTTTTTAATTACAATGTTTTATATATTTTTGAAGTACAGCTATTCCTCGCTTTTCGAAAGTTCACATTACACCACTTTTTCGATTTCATGAAAAAAGGCCTAAAGCGAAAATAGTGTTCAGCATTTGTTTTGCAGCTAGCCATTATAGAAGCAGCACACACTCTCTTCCTATTTCTCATACACCCCAGTCTCCTGTACCTCCCACCACCCGACCTCAGACGATTCAGCCAAAACATACCATCATCACTATTTTTTAGGTCTGGAAACGCTCAAAAATGTTTTTCCATATAAATTAATGGTAATTGCTTCTTTGCTTTATGCAATTTTTGGCTTATGAAAGGTTTTTATATGAACACTCTACTTTCAGATAGTGGGAGAAACCTGTATTTATATTCTGGCATGGTGTATATATAAGTGTTTTTTTATTTTATAACTGCTTATCCTAAAGGCATAAGCATGAAATAGTTTGTGGCCAGTTGTTAAACAGGAAACTGTTCTGCCAGTTTCATTTAGGGCTCATACATCTGGGTTATCTGTGCTATCCCCTAAATTATCCGGCTAATATGTGCTATCCCCTAAATTATCCGCCTAATATGATGAGCAGAGGCTGGCAATTAAGAAAAACCTAGGGAAATGGGTGTTGCAAGCATCCAGTCTTACACTTCTGTCCTGCTAGAAATAGTGAAAATATTGTTTGCCAAAAATAAGCCAAAAGCTTAAATTAATGCTACTGCTAATGGCATGGAAAAAGTCAATGCAAAAATGCATGCAGTGCTTTTAGAAACTCTAGTGTTTGGACTTTCATGGGCATGCAATATTAAAAAATATTATAAGCAATAATTCATACTCCAAATTGATAGTGACAGACAAGGCTCTGGGAAGTTGTCAGGTAAGTTGGGGTTATTAAAAGTATTTCTCAATTTGCAATCATTTTTATATGTCTTGATGAAGTTCAAAGGTCAGCTCAGAGTTGATATTCCCTTAACCAGGTGTCTATTTCTAATGTCGTCTGGGATTAGTGCCTTTGTTGTTTGTTTGTTCTTATCTGTTTAGTTGTGTTTAGTTTGAATGCGTTTGGTTCATAACTGTATTTAGCTGTGTTTAAGAAAAGAAGCTGAGAGAAACAAAAACATGTGTTTATAGGGCGATTGCCTGGACCAGAGAGATCTTCACAGTTCCCACTTCCGGGCTCCCGTTTTCGGTACCGGAATGGGGCTCGTTAAATGGGGGGTGATGGGTAGGTTCGTGTTTATTGACTGAAACATATACATATACATAAACATTACACTACTCACTGCATTTAATGACATTTTGCTTTTATACCACAACAGGATTCAAAAAGTATATTTATTTATCTTATCTATAGGGTCTCAATAATTTCCTGTCAATGCTTTTTGCTTAGAGTATTTTTATTTTTACTGATGCCTTTTGAATAATTTTTAAAGATACAGATACTACATATTACAGCAATTATTGTAATAAAGTTGACTACTAGTACCTTTTTAGATATACTATAGGCTAGAAAATAATAGTTGAATTCAACATCAGATGGGTTTTTTACAAGAATAGTTCTCATCTAGCAAAAGGTAAAGCTTTAAAATAAAAACAGGTTTTTAAAAAAAAAACAGGTTTAAAAAAAAAAACAGGTTTTTAAAAAAAAACCAGGTTTTTAAAAAAAAAACAGGTTTTTAAAAGGCAAACAAAAAATGTGGGCAAATGATAAGACATGCTTCAATAATAGGATAAAAACAGAATACAAAATAATCTACCCACACAAAAATTCAGTTTTGATTTTAGCAATGAGATGGTTGGCACTGAAAGTGGGTTTTAATAAAAAAAAAATGAATATTTGTACAATATATGTAGCTTATAATATAGAACAGGCAGCCTAAATATTAAATTCCAATGCGATGTTCTTTATGATCTATCAACACTGAATATGAAGAGGCTATTGTGTTAAGTATATTAACCTAATTCTAAGGTAATGTTTCTGATCACTCCTGGCTCAAGTTCAAACTTTGAGAATCAGTGTAGCCGATGAACATTTATTTGATATAATAATGCTCCAAAAGTATCAAGCTAGCAAAAGATCTATGCAATTTATTAGACAAAATTCAATATTTTCATTACTAGTAGTAAGGGAATGAGAAAGTACAACTTTTCCAGTCAAGTAATACACAGTCGAGATCATTTGGATGCAACCAAAGTTTACCTAAGTTAATAGAGTGGAAATCTACTAGGCTCTAGAAGGGAATAAAAATTCTGTATTTATTATATAGTTTTTATAAGAATTGGTTGAGAGAGAATTCAACATATGTGTTAGTTTGTTCACATTAATAATAGTATTTAGTTCTGTTTTTAGGATTCCATTGCAATGTTTTACAACAAATATCAGTATACACCAGATTTGATGGATTTCATTCTGTTCATATCTATGTCTAGATATGAGTTATTTCTGGAGACTGCATTAGATGAAATATGGTAAGACAGA
>VCCN01007085.1:10487457-10497480 GCA_006491835.1 Architeuthis dux | reverse complement strand
ATGACAACCTATCTTGTGCTAACCTCTGCCAAGTCTCACTGGAAAACTTTTCTATCTTGTCCCTCCATCTTGTGTCTAGTCTTTGGGCACCAATCGGTTAGTCTTTCCCCCCATCTATTAGCATCTCTTCTTGCTAGGTGGCCAGCCCATCTCCATTTTTGCTGCTTAATTAGTTGTATAATAGCCTTCACTCTAGTCCTCTCTCTGATCCATGTTGATCTTTTTCTATCTCTTAGAGTTATCCCTAGCATTGCTCTTTCCATGGTTCTTTGTGCTATTCTGAGTTGGTTTTCAGCTTGTTTGGTTAATTTTCATGTCTTGCATCCATAAGTCATGGCTGGTATTATGCAGCCGTTGTATACTTTACGCTTCAGGCATATTGGCAAGGTGCTCTTCAGGATGTCTCTATACTATCTGGAAGCAACACTAAAGGGTGGGTTTCAGCTAGGTTATGATAAGCATATAGTAGCTTTTGGCAAGTTATTAGATGAAAACCAATGACATATCAGATTAACAGACTTTATCTTAAAACTGTTTAATAAACAGACTATTGTTTTGACTCCCAAAACAAAGAATTCAATCCCAAGCACATAATGCAGGATGTAAACATAAATATTTCTACTTTTGATTAATTCAAGTTTTTTTATGTTTTTGATTTTCTATGAAAGACTTTTAAAAGTTTTATCTAAATCAGAGATTTATTTCATATCTCCTCATCGTGAAGATACAAGATAAACAGCTATGATGCATTTTGGAAACATTTAAATCTTTCAAACATAAATGAAAAATAAGACAAAATATTAAAACTGATTGGAAACAGTTATATACCTCGATATTTATGGTTTTCTAAAAAATGATGCTGAACTGGTTCGAAGCTCATATGAATGGTAACATTCTAAATATACTTTAATAGTACTAGCTGAAAATATTTGCCCTACGGGTGGTTGTGCCTAGTTATATAGAGCCTACAGCTGTAAAACATTAAATCAATACTTAACTCAAGGTTTCACAGCAGTAGGCTCTATATAGCTGGGGATTTTCAGCTAGTGTTAATAAAAATTGAAGATAAATTAGGTGTTGTTTTTAAGTAAATAGTATTCTTACAGAATGTACAATTCAGGTTACTGTTTAATTTACTCCCAACAAACTGAGATATGAGAGTAAATTTAAATAAAAACCATCATATTTTAAAACTTTAAGTTTTATTAACTGCAGATAAATTGAAAAGGATGTTGAAATTAAAGTAAAAACTGTAGTTATGATTGCAACTTTTAGTAGATAGAAAAAGTAACAATTAAGTAACATTTTTTTTCTTATTTTTTTGTGTCTTAATTCTTTAATGAAAGGCATCCTAATATTTGGATAGCAAATAAGTAATTTTATGAGCTTCAAGAAGGTAAATAGTAGTTAAAATTAATAGAATGGGTTTTGGTCAAGTATACTTTTGTTTACGTTGCAGTTTTCATAGAAAAAAATCTCTTTTATTTACCTTTTATGTAATATTATATAAATACTGAAAATAAATTGAACCCTTATCGAAATAAATGCAGTGAATGTAAAAGAAAAAAAAAATTGAATAATAATTTCGACTTGCTTAGTTTTAGTTATGTAAACAAAAAATGATAATGATATAGCTGTTTTAGTCTTCATACTTGAAAATTCTTAACATTACTTTTGGTACAGTCTTAAAAATGCATTTTTTAATTTTTAGCTTAAAAAAATCACAGAACCCTTTGGAAATTATAGTCTAAAACCAACTAGAGGGAAATATAAAGCCTACAACCGTTTTTTTTTTTGGGGGGGGTAAATGCAATATTCAGGGAGAAACGTCATGACAGAGAGGTTAAGCAAATCTCCATTATATATAAGATATGGCATAGGATAACTCCTCAATAAAATACTAATGTTGAACATCTTTAATCTTATATAAGGCATATTAACGTCAACTAGATGAAATTCATTTTTATGTTGACAAGAAAACCTTACATACTTGAGGATAAATAAATTCCTTTGGGTTTCTTCAAACAAACCAATCACCAATTTCTAAATCTGAGAAAATGTTGGCCATTAGAAAAGACATTTGACTCTTAGAATAAAGATTTTTTTAAAATTCACAATCTAGTTTAATTCATATGAGTGGAAACGAGTCTGAAGCGAACCAACATTTTTGAGCTTATAACCAGCCGCTCTAATGAAGCAGGCAAGTGATTTTTAATGGCACCTGGCATTAGCTCAACTAGAGTTTAGCAGACAATGTTGCAAGTCACAAAGGTTAATTGCAATCCAGCAAATCACAAAGGTGCAATCCAGAAAATGTATATATACAAAACCACAATCTAATAACCTAAATTAGGAAAAAATGACTACATGGAGTAGAAAAGTTTCATAGGAATGTTTATTTTATACGCAGTTCAAATATGAGTGATACTGTCAAAGATTTTAACTAAATCACATGGGCAAGACATTTTCTTTTACTTATCTGTCATGGAAAGTAAACTTTCTTCCTATATTTACAATCATTTACCTTAATCTTAACTGAAATCATTACCACTGACTTGTGGAGACAAGTTTTATTTTGTCTGATCTACAGTTACAAAGCATTGCGCCATGACCTCACTTTATATTAACGTCGCGTCCATGAGACTGGATGTTTGAGTGCTTAAATGTTTAAATTAAACTTTAATGTGTTAGACTAAATGTTTGCTTAACAACCTGCATTTTAGTTACCCCGTTTTACGTGTTTGTTAATGTAACAGCCATTTTCTGTTCTGCCTTGTTTTTCACGGAATAAAGTTACGTTTGTATTTACTCCTGCAATTTCTATACAAATCATTGAGTTCATTGTCTGAACCACTTGTTCTTTTTTTGGTTACCTTCCGTTAAGGTTGGCCATGAGTAAAATTAGCTAAACCAACAGAAATTAAACTAGCATTCCATGGGAAATTATGAATCACTGCCACCGATATATGCTGCTTTTTACCTCATAAATTAAGCAGTGGTGGTGGTACAGTTAGTTTGATGAAAATACTACCAGCATGGTCTGAATCATAAATTTATGATTTTAAAAAAAACCCAGGTCTGGTTAGTCACTCAATAGAAACCGTTATGTGACCAACGTCTTTTGGCAGCATTGAGGGGAGTATGTGTGCAAAATTTCAAGTTTCTACTATGAACAGTTAGGGCTGGGCAAAGTCCGGATACATAGATACATATAAATGTCAGAACACATGAACAACCTAAACCCAGCAACAGTGATTAAACCTGTCTGTTGTGGGTAGCAGTGATTAATACAAGGGAAAAAAATAAAGGAAAATGGAACCAACTTAACCAACGGACCAACTTAAAAACTGAAGAAACCTATGTTGATAATTTTGGTTGACAGTTTCTAAAAATAATGATCTATCTGTCCAACAAAAATGTATTGAAATATCATTTTAGATGTATGATAAAACATCTTTTAATGAATACTACATTTATCTTAAATGTATTAATCATTGCTACCCACAACACTGGTTTAAATACTGTTGTTGGGTTTAGGTTATTCATGTGTTCACACATTTATATGTATCCAGACTTTGCCCAGCCCTAACCATTCATAGTAGAAACTTGATATTTTGCACACAATGAGTAGGGAAAATTTTTTTTTTTTAAATCCCCCCCGCCCAAATAAGGTTTTAGAGGGGGGTTCAATTTTAGCTACCTATGTATCTGGATTTCATCCAGCCCTAACTAAAAGTTCTGTACACACACTCCACTCAATGAGTAGGGAAAATATTTTTTTTGTTTTTTGAAAATTCCGATCTAAAATAAGTTTTTAGTGGGGGGTTTCAATTTTCAATGTAAGTTTAAGCTAAATTGATCCCTTAGTTGGTGTCCGATAGAGTTCATGGTTGTTTTTTGAAAATTTGGACTTTTCAGTGCTCAACAAAAGTGGATAGAAGTAACTTATTCATTGGTCACCCCTTTTTCCAAATTTTTAATTGATCATCCCCAACATGACATGCTGCCAAAAGATATTGTGAAAAAACACCTTTTCACATATATCTCATCTGTTATGCATGTAATTGTTATTGTTGTTACAGTTATTAATCACAACTACCCACAACAGACTGGTTTAAACACTTTTGTTGGGTTTAGGTCATTCATGTGTTCTGACATTTATATATACTATGTGTACCCAACTAAGATTATCCATTATCTTATGCTACTGCACTTCTCTCATCCTATGCCTTTATCTTCTCATTCTCTTCCTTATCCCTTCCTATCTAAATGTTATACAAACATGGATTAGTTTTAATCTATATTATATCACCATTTACATATTCCCATGCAGTAGGACCCCATCATTTTGAGTCCAATGTCATAACTATTGGGCTATTTTCATGCAGTAGGACCTCATCATTTTGAGTCCAATGTTATAATCATTGAACTATTCACATGCATTTGGATCTCATCATTTACAGTGCAATGTTATAACCATTGGACTATTCCTGTGCAGTAAGACCTCATCATTTTGAGTCCAATGTTATAATTATTGGACTATTCTCATGTAGTTAGACCTAATCATTTTCATATGAATGTTATAACCACTGAGCTATTTCCATGCAGTAAGACCTCATCATTTACAGTTGAATGTTATAACCATTGGACGATTCCCATGCAGTATGACCCCATCATTTTAAGTCCAATGTTATAACCATTGAGCTATTCCCATGCAGTTGGACCTCATAATTTTCGGTCCAATGTTATAATCATTGAGCTATTCCCATGCAGTAGGACCTCTTCATTTTCAGTTGAATGTTATAACCATTGGACTATTCCCATGCAGTAAGATCTCATTATTTTAAGTCCAATGTTATAACCATTGAGCTATTCCCATGCAGTAAAGCCATATCATTTTAAGTCCAATGTTATTATTCTATTTAAAAAAAATATGGGAGAAAATGAATTTGGGTAGTTTACTGAAGGGGTAGAAAGAGAGTAGTTTAATTAGAGGGTATGAAGGGAGCAGGCAGAGAAGAAAGATGGGTAATTTACTGTGGGTGTAAGAACATTTTTGCATAGGCAACTAATCCATGTTTGTATAACATGTAGATAAAAGCATGGACCAACGACGAAGATTGGAATGGATAAGGGAGAGAATGAGATGATATAGGCATTGGGTTAAAGAAGAACAGTAGCACATGAGATAATGGATAATCTCAGTTGTCAACACCCTTGAGTTTTCATGGGGTCCAACTAGTTCTTTATTTCTTTATATATAAAAATGGACATTGTTTTGGCATACAATTGCAGTACAATTGAGATATCTGTTGAAAATACCAGTTTAAAAAATATGCCTTTTATTTATATTGTGCGGATGTAGTTGTAGAACATTACAAATTTTCAAAATTTATTATAAAATCTATCCAGCCGTAATTTTGTAGGAAAATGTGTCCACTTTTATTCTATAAACTGTGTGATCCTTGCTAATCAAAATGCTGTGGAAATCGTACCAAAGTCATTTAAATCACCACATGAAATAAAAGTTGCTTTTTTCAGTAATTAGCTTAATTAATAAGCTACTTTATGGCCACAACTATTATTAGATTCTTATCATCAACAATCATTATGAAGTAGTGATGCATAAAATTGACAGAACTTAATAATCTTAGTCCAATTTACATATTCCATTCATTAATATAAATATCATTGTACACCACTGTCCATAAGCTTGCTGAAGGTCTAAAACACTGTCATTCTAAATAACCAAAACTTAGCTGGAAAAAAGAATTACGTCACTCGAAAACCAATGTAGTGTCTTCCAGCCGTCTCCCAGCTCGTGGGAGTCTCACTGAAAGGGAAAAAGGATGAAGCAAAAGGAACAAAGGACAAAGGCGAATGTGATGTTGACTGATCGCCGTCAGCGAAAGAACTGAACTGTTCTTCGCTTCCGAACGGTCTGTTTATTTTCCCCCGGTTTGCCTCGCGCATGACTGGGGACTCACTTCCGTTTTAGGGGTTTGTGGCAAGGGAGGTAACTCGCGGTATTTGCTCCATTGCGCAGCCTGGCAGGACATCACAACCAAGACAGGTGAAGCTCTTCTAGCTATAGCTAGAACCTACCAGCAAATTGTGACAATAATATAGCAGCCTGTCAATGTTTGATGATAGTGACTACCTCTCAAGGAGAAAAGGTGTGCAATGATTTTTTTGGTTGAAGGCTTTATGCAGCACATTCAATCTGCATTTAACAACCATAAGTTGGATTCCCAAAGACGTATTGGGGCCTCACAGTAATTAAATCTTAAATGTCTTTTTATCTAATATTGATTGAGCAAAATGTTGCATAAGCAGCAAAACATTTTCTACTCTAATTTCACAAACATAATTAACAAGGCCAATCACATTGTACCTACTATTGAAGAGTATGTATTAGTATGTGTTTCTTTAAAAGGTAAGACCTTTCAAAAACAAAATTAAAAGAAAGCAGTTTAGCTGACATTGAAATAAAACAAATCTTACTTCAAGATTTAAACTAGAAACTCATAAAGGTTAACCACTATACTAGAGTTCTATCTTTGATAGTTTTATATTTTAAATATAGTAAGCACTTTTTTCCCCCAAATGTTATTCAATTTTTCTTAAACTCTTTACTCATAACTTTGGATAATACATATCTTATACATAAAATTAGAGTGAAATAACACTCGACATCATTAAGAAGTATAGACACAATCTAACAAACATATTTGTTGCTATAAATAAAGTAGAATAAAGGCTTTTCCAGAAGTAAATACATAATTTGAAACTAACATATTTGCATGAAGATTTATATAATTTTCATCAAAATTACTTTTATGACATTGGTATAATAAATACTGCATTATCATGTTTTTGGTTTATAAAACCCAAAACATGATAATGCAGTATTTATTATACTGGTCTAAGGGAAGTTGATAAATCAATTCCCAAAGGAGAACACTATAATTTGACATTTAGACAAGTCAAGTTTAAACTTGAAATTTGATCAGTTTGACTGGCAATATTTAATATTTTATTAACATTTAAAGCAAAGATAACTGATTTTTATCTTTCATGATCTTATTTTTTATGCAAGGTTTTTTTCTCCCCTGTAGACTCCTTGTGGAGCATTGAGCTGCATTGCGGTTTCAATAGCAAGTAGGTTTTACAGGGGATAGTTACTAGCCCCACACCCAAAATGGATTGCCTTATAGGGCTGAAGGGCTCTAATTACCCTGCTATTTAGCCATAGCTGGGGGAGATGTGGATTTATGCCTTTCTCAAGGGCCTTAGTGGGAAGTAAACATAAGCAGCCTCGGCTGAAACTCGAACTCGGTTCACTGATTCCTCCTTCCATGCCAGTAACCGCTCCGCACCTCCGTTTATGCAAGTACCATATATTTACATTTAAAAAAAATTTAAACTTACTTAAAGGCTGCCTTTGCCTCCCATTAAGCTCAACTTAATGTCAAGTCAATACCTTTGTATTGAATTAACATTATAATTATTTGCATTGTATTGCATGGTGTTATAAGCAGTTGGAAACTAAGGAAATTTGTGATTCACATGAAAGTTTTTTCTTCAGTCCATGCATTTCAACTTGAACTTACATAAAATGCATTTTATATAAAGAGAATTTAAATTATTCTTTTTCAAATATACAGGGTATTGTATTTTCTCTGTATGAAAAAGAAAAAAAAATTAAGTAACAACATTCCTCCTTCAAAGTTGTCAGCTTCAGTGAATACCCACAGATTTCTGTCACTCATTGCAAATTGACTGTTTTCTCTTATTTTTAACAATTTTCTCATTACTTCCAATATCCTTACACTCTTTCATGGCCATATACAGTTTTTGTCTCCTGCGGAAAAAAAACAGGGGGCTATCATTCACTATGGGTGTCTGTCATCATTGTTGTCTCTTTTTTCTCATTTGGATAACTTTGTTATTCCTTAATATATTTTAATGAAATTTTGTGTGTAGGCTTGTGGAGAGATTCTACCTGGGGGATGGTGAGTTATTTCTTTATTCATAAATCCTCTAGAAAAAAAACATATTAAGCATTCTCTTTCTTTACAAGTCATTTTTCATATGTATGATTCTTGAAGGTAGAATTTTACATCCAAAAATGTAAAGTACCATTCTTGAGGTTCACTTAATGTTTTCCTGACCAAACTCTGCTGAAACCGAATTTTCGACAATTCTTAAAAGAATCTTAATTTCACAAATAAATCTTTTTATAATTCAATGCAGATATGTCAACTTGGACTCTTGGATTATTAAGAGAAAAAAATGCTTTGGGCCCAATGATAATTCTATTTGAAAACCAAAGTTTTAAAGATGTTACACAAGTGGGAATGTTACTTTTACAAATTGTTAAAAGATAAAACATATTTATAATGAAATTTAAAAGAAGAGGTCAGCTAAAATTAAAATACATCAAGAGCAATGTAAAATTCAATGACATCTAATGATAATACTGAGCTATTAATCACTCATAATAATGTAACATCAAAATGACAATCTTATTTTTTCTAAAAGGTTTTCAACTATTATATACAAAATTGTAGGAGCATGAAATTAGTATAAATGTGAAGAAAGGCAGAAATAATAGATGATATATAGCAATGTTTTTCATTAGAGAATATAGGCTGGGGGCCCACTCCAATGATCCTAAATTTAGGGTACCAAAATGTTCCTTAGGATGTCTTCTTTCAGAAAAAAGTTTTTTCCCAAGAAAAAAGTTGTGAAGAACCACCTCATTTGCATAAAACAAAATGGCCTCCAGCACACACACAAAAAAACAGAATTTCATATCTCCGTCTCCCACTTGACATATCTGTATACTTTAAAGGGCTAAATCATGGTTTTCAGACATGAGGAATTCAAAAATACACTTTATTTTATCATAAAATAATTAATTTATTTAAAAAAGAAAAGAAAAAAGCTGTCATTTTACACAAAAGAATATCCAGATTTTACAAATACTAAAGAGACAGCTAGCAGGAAAGAAAATCTATCCATGGGTTGGTCTGAAAATCAGAATTTAGCATTTAGTAAATTCATGGAAAGAATTATGATGAATTTAGTATCACTATTGCTCCAAACTGGGACACTGGAAAAGTGACAAAGACAAAAGTTTGGTTGTTATCTAAATTAATACGATACCATAAATCTCAATGTTAGCAAATGGTCGGCAGAGAAGAAAGCAAGCAATTCAGCAGCATTGACAATTTTATCAAATGTTGAAAACATTCTCAAGAAAAATCTATGGTTGATTAAAAAAAAAAAAACCCCAAAAACCAAACATTGCTAAGTAAAGTTTGCTTTGATGCAAGGAATTTACTTGGTTCAAATGTTGTATTTGCTAGAGAAATATGCAGCCATTTTGTAAAAAGGCACAGGCTATCTATACACATGTGCACATTGGTGATTGCCATAAACTGATGGTTATCCAGTTAGTCTCAAAAACCACTGCTATCAAGTTCAATCCTCACTGGGTACTCCACTATTGTGGCCTTTTTTTACTAAGCTTAGCCTAGTCAGATCTGGCATAGCTATATACATGCACACAGTTTGAAAAATAGCTTTTATATATTAAGTGACCACTAAAAGCAGTGAAATACAATAAATAAACTCACCTTTTTCAATGCACTTTCTTACACATTCTGCTTCATAAGAAAGACCAGCACTGTTTGGGAAGTTGAATTTGAAATCCCCTGAAGCAAGTGGGAACTCCATTTCTTCTCCATTTATTGTTACTTTTGTAGGAGCCCAAAATGGAGTATGAAGCTGAGTATATAATTAAAAAAATTATTTTTCAAAAGTTGTTACAAAATGAATGACAGAACAAAAAGTCTCATATAAAATGCACTATAATCTATATCATTATTTCTATACTTTTTATAGTAATGTAAAATTTTGTAAATAAGCAATTCAATTATCCTGGCAGATTGAGAAATTTAGTAAAAAGTTGTAAAAGAGCAAATATATATATATTCACACACACACACACACACA
>VCCN01007085.1:10471372-10487357 GCA_006491835.1 Architeuthis dux | reverse complement strand
GCACTTTTCTGCAATGTTCAAACCTTTTCTGATGATGCCACTGCAACCATTCTGTCGGTCCTTACATGCACATAAACTATATATATATATATAAAAATTCATTTCATAAATGCATTGCATACATAGGTAAAGTGCTATATTATATCTATGCACTAGCATAGTATCCGGCAAATATGACAGGATTATTTACATATGGATAAATTATACAAATATATATCTTAATATAAACTGTATTTATTGCAAACAAAAAATGCATACCTCAAACAAAATTTATTTTTCCTCAATTTCTTACAACTCATATTTGCAGTTTTTTGATAATTTTAAAACAATAAGGCAACAGAATTGGGTTTCTTTTTTAATATGGGGGAAAACATCAGTTTTATTCATGAAAAATCAGAGATGCCTATATTTGTTTTCTGTCTTACTATGAAGACAGCAGTAGCAGTAGTATTAGTAGTAATGATGTAGACATGAACACACAGACACATAGATAGCTGTAGTTTAGTGTATGTGAACACACAGATGCAGTCTTTGCTTTTACTCCCTTCCTATCCCTCTGTTTGCTTTTGCATGACAGAACCAACAAACCAAAAAGTGACAACAGCTTTTATATTATAATATACACATACACACACACACACAAACTGTAAAAGAGACAAAATATGCATCCATCTGTACATATTACAAATGAGTTATTTCCATGCCATCATGAGTGATCCAGGATGGATGTTTGGAATAAAATTAATAGTTTCTAATCTCTGTAAATTGATGTATTACTGGTTTGTATCAAGCATTTGTTAGAGACCAAGGACCATCAGTAAGAGATGATGAAAGAGAAAGTCAAGTTGAAACTAATATGACAGTGATACAAACATTGTTTATGATCAGCCACTAAGTAAGGATAAACACATTTCTAACAGATAAAATTCATGTTATGGTTCATAAATGAAAAGAAAATATGAGAAATTATTTCAGATTGGTTAAGGTCACAGCACAAAAATATAGATGTTACTTTCAAAATGTTTTTTGACACTGATAATCTCTGTAATCCTAGATTTTTGTAAATAATGCTAGATAGCTTAGTTTATATCTGAATACATGCATATAAGTGGGAGTGTATGTTCTTGTGCATGTAATTAAATATAATGAATGTTAAAAAGAATACTTACCACTTTCATGAAGGTGACCAACAGCAACTATCTTATCTGGTTTTTCTTTGAAAACCATCAGTGCCCACTGAAGGACATAAACCCCAATATCAAGTAAACCGCCTCCGCCTAATTCACGTTTGAACACTCGGTCCCTATGAATAATTGGTTGGCAAAATTCAGCTTGAACATAGCGTACCTGAATTAAATTGAATTGCACAAAATATATGTTTAGATAATCTGAAAGTTAATGCAAGCTATGTATAATCTCTTACTTAAGTCGTTATTTTTGTGTGTGACATTGTATGTCTGTCTGTCTGCAGTGAGCATCACAGCCAAACTAAAAATCCCAGGGATCTGAATTTTTGCATGGATATAGACTTAACCCTGGGATAAAACATAGGTTATTTGATTTTTAAATTTCCAACACTTCGATTCACAATGCATGTATTATGCTAAACTGAGCACATATTTTATGTTCAGTAGCAATGACGGAGTGATGAACATGATCTACGTCATCACAGTGTTCCAAAATATTTGTCTTTTGAAGAGCAGTTGTATGACAGGAAACATTTTTCCCCTTTTACAGGTCAAAATAGAGGGGGGCTTTTTTTAGGGGCCAGGATAGTGTGGGGGAGTTTTTTGTGTCAAAATCAGGGGGGAACTTTGTTTTTGCCTTTTAGGGTTCTAAATGGGGAGGAGTGATTTTTGCCCTTTCAAGGGTCAAAATGAGGAGGGAGACGTTTTATAATTGAAAGGGAATTCTTTTTCCCCCCATTTTTAGGGGTCTAAATTGGGGAGAATTCTTTTTTCCACTTTAGGGGTCAAATTCGAAGGGGATTAAAATGATATGGGAATTCTTTTTCCCAGTGGTCAAAATCGATTGGTAATTATTTTTTTCCACTTTTAGGGGTCAAAAACAAATAGGGATTCTTTTTTCTATTTTTGGGGTAAAAATGGAGGGAGGATTCTTTTATCCACTTTTAGGGGTCAAAATAGAGTGTGAATTCTTTTCCCCACTTTTAGGGGTCAAATTGGGGAGGGGGTCCTTTTTAGGCATCAAATTTTAAGGGGTAACTTTTTTTTCCCTTTTATGAAATGTCTATAAAATATCATTTTTTTCCTGCCTTTTTATATTTGAAGTTATTCTACCCCCCAGGCAACACCGGGTAACCCTGCTAGTATTAAATATTTGTCCATCATACCTTCAAACAAGAAGTAACAAATAATGACAACGAATAGAAAATTTAAAAAATGTGTTAGTTTAAAATAAGGATATGAAGAAAATATTTATTTAAAAAGTATATAAAATGAAAATCTGAAATGATTTTACAACTTCTTATTGTAACTCAAAGTACAAAAGAAGCTGTGAAAAGATCTGTTTCCTTCTTCTATAAATTTTAAATGTCTACACATGTCTATTCACTCAACCATACATAATCTAAATTTTTCCCCAGATTCATTGACACTTAATCAAAATAGTTTTGTTAAATAATTTCTATGAATAAGCCTGCAGAATTTTTTCCCAACAACTGATTTAGTTTGTAGTTGTATATAGATGAAGGGATTTACTGTATTGATCATATTCCAAGAAGTAAAGATAAGTTTTAGTATTTTCTGTTTCAATTGAATATATTTCCTCACACACTCATAAATATACACATTATTTTTATCTATTTGAAAAATGGAAATTATTCATATTTACCTCACCAAGAGATTTGGAATCCAAAGCATTGCGTATTTTTTCATAAGTTGGAAAGAAACGGGACCACAGAGCCTATAAGAAAGAAATCTTTAGTTTGTGGATAATGAAACAAAAATCGGTGTATTTAGGAGTATAGATAGCCACAGAAAACAAATGGAGTTTCCATTTTAACATGTAAAATATGTATAAGATCTTAAATACTCCAAATAATAAAAATCTCAGGTTCTGATTTATATTATAAATCTCTCAACATTCAAGAAATCACTCGGTTTGAGAACTAAAGTACAAGATGGTGAAATGCCCAAATTCTCAGAATTTCAAAAACCATTAAATCCTTACTGTCAAAAGAATGTAAGAATTATAGAAACTGTAGTTGTCGAAAATAGAAAAAAAAACTCATAACATCAGGAACATGGTACTAAATTTATAAAATCCCTAAATTTGAGAACTTTCCAATTAGAAGTTACTAGATTCTCCAAAAGATTTCTAAATATTTGCTAAAAATTATGAGAATCTTAAAAACTCAGGATTCATGATTTTGAGATTCATAGAATTTTTTCATTATGATAATATGAACATTTTTGTAAATAATGGAATTAATTTCCATTATTTACGAAATTTTTACATTATCATAAGTTTTGAGATTTTGGTAAATTTTAATAATTTATAAAAATCTCAAAACTTACTTAGTGACAATTTTAAATACTAGGAACTATTAAAAGACTAGCTAATCCCTGTGAAAAAATTCACAGATATATTTGAATTTCTAGGAGATGAATTTTTAGAAAAGAAACTACTGAACTCGTTTCAATGGAAGACTCCATTGTTTCGAATGGTGAGTAGAAGATATTTTTATCAGCAAAATCGTTACCTTTAAGTGGAAGAGTTCATAGTTATGGACAGAGAAACAGAAAAAAGTCACACTGTTCATTATATAAGTAGAAAAGTAACATATATAGTATCATCTTCATAAAAATAATTCTCATTAGACATTATCAGAAATAGAGTGTATTTGGAGAACTATTCAAAATACCTTGACATTCATAAATAAGCAAAACAGGATGTGCAGTATATATTATTTACATATTTAATTTACATCATAACAAATTTAAGAGACAAGAAACCAACATTTTTATAGTTGGTATTAAAAGTTTAAATTGGCAAAATTTCATAGAAGCAAGCAAATATGACATAAAATAACAATGAAATTTAAAATTTAGAAGGCTGCATTTTTTGTTCCTTTCTTCAATTTATGTAATTATAATAAAAACAATACATTAAAATATCAGTGCCCCACAACTCATCATATTGTAATAATAATTTGCTATAACACTGATATTTTATTTTGAAATATTTTAAGTGTCCACATCTGGGAAATTTCAGTTTACTTCCTTAAATTTATACAAGACAAAATTAATTTTTAAAGACAAGGAAGAACAGAAAAGTGAAAGAATTATCACAAAACCTGTATCTTATACATACCTCCATAAAGAAAAGTTGTTTATCCCGGGCAACCTTCAAGACTTTCTCCAGTTCTTTGAGGTTCATGGTGACTGGTTTCTCACAGAGCACATGTTTACCATTGTTAAGCATCATTATTGACAAACGACAATGTTCAGGGTTAATGACTCCAATGTACACAACATCTGGACACAATAAAAATAGATCCACAAAACATCAGTTAAGAAATGAAGTGAAATGAAGATGAACATTTGAGGAAATAATATTAATATTAAAGATTTCCATGTTCATATTTATGGAAATGAAAAATAAGAGGCAATGGTTGATGCATAAAAATATACCTGGGAGTCCCATTAGTACACAGAAAATTTTGTGGTGATATGTTGTGTGGTTCCTGAGTAGAATTCTGATTTTGATTCAATGAATTCTTTGAGGAATATTTTGGAACTACTGGCTAGACAACGAGTGTTGTATGGAGTGAAACAAGTGATAGTCTAAAGATCACAGGTCTGGGGAATTCACAGCATGTAGAAGAACTTCCCATCTCAGTTCCATTATTGTTTGCTGTTTCTGCATTTGCAACATGAAGATGGGTTTAGTCATGCAGCAGCATCACTGATTGACGTCCTTTCCCCAAAAAGGCTCTTTTCTCTTCCAATGCAATATTCAAACAAGTGAATTGCTCACTTCAGTGTTGTGCAGTAACAGTTTGTCCAGGTTCCAGCAATTTATAATATATTATACAGAGCAAAAACTTTTTTTCCCTAGTAGATTCCATTTAGGCTGAGATGTTGACGGCTGTCCTGGATCTAGCCATGATTTTCTTCATTTTAGATTCTCATAAGAAATAGATAAACATAAATATTGATGAACATTTGACAAAACAGCATTAATATCAAAATTTCCTGTTTATTACAACTGACAAAGCTTTTAAACATTAAGCAAAGAAATCAGTTAATTTTTTTTAGACATATTAAGAATATTCAAAAAAATCAAATCACCTACAATAGTCTCCCTTGAGCCTCATTCGCTAAATATATTAAATGGAATTTTGACAATATTTTTCTTTTTGAACATTGAATCTGTTAGTCTACATGGATAAAAAACATCTTGTAAAATCTGAAATAGTCAGGAGAATTAAATAACAGCATGTATAATTTAAAATTTATGACATCAAAATTATTAGTATAATATTATTTGAATTTATTAGCTAAAGCACTGTCAATTATTAATTTTTGACTAGTACTGGACTAGTACAGTGGTTCCCAACCAGGGGGGAATTTGGGTAGTCCAGGGGGGGGGGATAAGGCTATTAGGTAAAAGTAAAAGTCCAGTCTAGAGATAGGGTTTTCTGCACTTCTATCTATCAAGTCGAAAGCTCGAAATAAGCTCCAAGTTGAGAATGATTTAACATGTGCTCTCTCACTAATAGACCCACAAATCGAAGAACTAGTAGCAAAAAAACAAGAACAGCGATCACATTGATGTGTATATCAGTTATGATAGCAGAATTCTTATTTTTTTTGTAATAAATTGGAATTTCAAATGAGGTATTCTAATTATTTTTGCTTGTTTTCTTTGAGTAACAAATACACAACAGCAGCTGTACACTTATAAAAATAAACTAATTCTTAGCTATCTAATTATACGTAAAATAAAGTTATTATTTTAAATTATTCTTTGTTGTAACTTAATAAATGGAAGGGGGGAATACTAGTAATCTTATTGACAAAAGTGTGAAATCACTTGAAAAGGTTGGGAACCATTGGACTAGTAGAACTACAGTCTCAGACTTGCGATAAAAGGCAGGTGAAATGAAATTGGTGAGAAATTAATAATAATCAGAATCATTATCTGAATAGTATGACTCCTATGGTTAAAAGTTTTTTTTAAAGTTTTGTTAAATTAGATTAGATTAGTATTTGGTCCAGAAGTAAACATCTGTACTTTAGGTAAAATCTTTGATACTGTAGCACCATGTACTGACATGATAACTGTTCACAATGATTACATTCTAATATGCATGAACAAGGGCAACATGTAATACTTAAAACCTGATTTTTGCCAATAAAAAATTAATTATTATTGCTGAAATGTGATTTAAATGCTAATTTTTGTTTTAAAAATATAATTTCTTAAAATATTCCAAGAGTAATTAAACTCCTGGAATGCTCATTATTAATTTTTGACATTTACCTCCATCATAATTTTCTTTTTATCGCAACTCTACTTAGGCCGTTATTCTACTAAAATGAAACAAAATCTAAAAACGAATAAAATAATAAATAACTCCTGAAATAAACATTAAGTTTTAATTCCTTATAAATTTTGGATGTTATATTTTTAAATAATACTGAAATAATACAAATTTATTATTACATTCATAAAATTATTAGTTCTATAACAGATTAGTCAACTATATTTAAATCCCTTAGAACTACAATTGTCATAATTGTTTAGATTGGTATATTTGCAACAGTTGCATAGACAATATTTACAAAATGGAATAATAGAAACCATCATGTGACCAACGTCTTTTGGCAGCATGCCATGTTGGGGGTGATCAATTAAACATTTGAAAAAATGGGTGTCAATGAATAAGTTACTTCTGTTGCCTTTTGTGGCTGCGGATTAAGCAATTTAGTTAAAATATCAAATATAGAGAAGAAAACATTTTCAGAAAAGATACACTGATGTTAAGACTGACTTACTAAAAAAGTCTGAATTTTCAAAAAAATTAGCGTGAATGCTGCTGGACAGAAACTAAGGGATAAATTCAGCATAAACTTACATTGTGAGTTGACCTCCCCCCCCCCCCCCACAAACCTATTTAGTGGGTGGGGAGGATTTTCAAAAAACAAAAAAAAGTTTTTTATAGACATAATAAGGAGTAAATGTTTAAATTTTCAGCCCTTTAGCTCCATGGGTG
Source organism: Architeuthis dux (assembly GCA_006491835.1). Lineage (NCBI taxonomy): Eukaryota > Metazoa > Mollusca > Cephalopoda > Oegopsida > Architeuthidae > Architeuthis > Architeuthis dux. The sequence goes on along the minus strand of VCCN01007085.1, from coordinate 10,480,114 downwards.
CAACTGGTACGCATGATATATACATACATAGCCAGCTAGACCAACATAAACCTATTTTGGTGACAGTTTTGGTTGATGGTTTCTAACAATAAAGAAGAGTAGTTTAAACAAGTTTCTCGTCATACAAATTTCAAATGGCACACCCTAAAAAACATCAAGCTTAATAAATAATTCACTATTTATTAAAAGAATTTGAAATGAGATACCATACTATATACAAATAGATTCAAAGATAGAAAACAAGCAGTAAATTTATAAGTAAAAATGTATTCCCTTAAATAATAAAAAATAAAAATAAAAACAAAGAAAAAAAAGGATTTACCAACGGTTGGTTCTTTGGCCAAGTCTTCATAGCAGCCAAAAGCTTTTGGTGATTCAAACTCATCAGCAAATTGTTGGGCTCTCTTAATGTCTCTGGCAGCAACAGCTGCAATCTAAATAAAACATAATGAGATGAGTATTATTTTATCATTGTTTCCACTGAGCCAATAAAAGATAAATATTTGCAAATGTAAAACACTTTAAGGAGTTGAAACTTGTCCTGTATAATTCCAGTTATTTCTTTCTTTTAAGTATAATGTATACAATGGAAGTGAGATGAGATTCAAAGTTAGTAAATCTTGCAATAGGTATAATATTGGCCAATCATTCCGTTTCCCGTCTCCATATGGCTGCAAGTTTGGCACGCGAGGACTCAGGTGTTTCTGCTATAGCCGAAACGTCTGAGATGGTGATGTTTGCTGCTGATGGCAGTGAATTTAAAGTCAAAGAAGCAGACGATAATTCCAACATTTTTCCACTTTTCTGAAGCTAAAATGACTGAAGGAAGCGTACCTAAGCATGGTAGACTGAGGCCTCCTGCGTCTACATGTATTGTTCCAGTTCAAATTGACAGAAAGGAAGCTAGCTAACATAACAGCAAATGACACAGAATTTTTGAGTTTGGAAATATTCTGTTAAGTAAGTATCTTGAGTTATTCCCCTTAGGCACAAGAACACTTATCCACTACTGGTAAGGGGGCTCTGTTTTACATTCTGGTAAACAAGCAGCCATATTATCTTTGTGTTTAGTAGATCGGGGGGGGGGGACAGACGTGGTTGTCGTCGTTAACCGTGGTCATTGTGAATATATGAATAAAGGATCTCTGTGAGTACATCTTCTGTTTGCATTTTTAATCTGTTAATATCTGTCATTAAACCAAGCTTACATTTGATAGCAGAGCATAGATGGAAAACAAAATGACAGACGATTTAAAACAGAAAATACCGGACAGATGAACAGTGATATTTCTGGAGATGAAAAACAAAAACCAACTATGGCCGATATTTCCAGAGACAAAAAAAACAAAACAAATATGTCCGAACATGGCCATATTGATGTTGAAATGGAATTACCAACTTTTTCGCCAGAGAATTATTGTAAGTGGCGAAAAGAGATAGCTGAATGAGCCAGTAAATGCAAAATAGAAAATACAAAAGTTGCACCGACTGTATTTTTCTCTTTGTTCGGCGCTGCAAGACAAGCAATTTGGGATCTGGAAGAACTTACGAATTTAAATACCGAAGATGGGTTATTTATTTTATATCAAATGTTAGACAAATTTCTTGAAGTGAGCAGTGATACTACGACTAACAAACACAAGAAAAATAATGAAGAAATGACATCGGAACAAAAAGTGCCAAAACGAAGCAGAAAACGGAAGAAAAATAAATCTACGATTGATGTAAACAACGACTCGGAATTAAAGTCGAGGAAAGTTCTTTCTTAGAACTTACTGAAGTGGTGACCAGACTCAAAACGGATTTGGAAAATAAAGATTCCGAATACGAAGAACTGATCACCTTATTAAAATCGGAGCAAGATACCTGCGAGCAGATTTATCAGCAGTGGAAGAGCAGATATTCCAAAGTTTTTAAAGAGTTAAAATGCTTAAATGGGGAACATTAAACTCTACAAAAACGGAATACCCAAATTTTTAAATTAATAACTGAACAACTTGCAGAGTCCAGAATCGACAAATTTGCAACAGAATTTACAACAGAAGACAAAACGTTTGAATCTGTCGTTAACTATAATGAATTTCCTTGTGCAGTGAAAGGTAATATTGAATTTGTTTCTCAAAATACTGGTGAAAGGCTTGTTATTATTGAAGAAATCAATGAGGGATATGATAAAAACACTGAACGTCTGTTGAATAAAAAAGTTCAGATTTCTGAAACAGTTATTAAAAATAACAAAACAGACAATAGGCCAGAAGATTCTTAAAAAAAAGCCACCCCCAGTGAGGTTATTAAAAAATTGGATGCTTCTGAGGAACTATTACTGAAACAATAACTGAGACAAAAATGACAAGGAACACAGAGCTGACAACAAAAACACTTGTCAGAAAATGTAAAAATTTGAAACACCAGGTGAGATCTGGCTTAACACAAATCTCCAAAAATGGAGAAAAGATAATTTTCTCTGACAGAGTGTCAGAATTTCCTAAACAAGGAGTCAAAGGATGTCCACCGGAGAATGCGCAGAGATATAAAAATATGAACCTTTCAAAACCCGCAAGACCTGATGACTCTAAATGTCATTGCCGTTGATATGTCGACTTGGATCATATGATCCCTGAATCCAAACATTGGGAAGTTGGAAACCCGAAAATCTATAGATGACCAAACCACACTAGTCGCTGTTACAAATGCCACCATGTAGGTCATTTGAGTAGTGATTGCTACACTAGACAAGTCCGCTGCTTCAACTGCAAATAAATTGGCCACACAACACATTACTGTTATGCTGTGAAACACTGCTACTTATGCAACCGGCTTGGTCATATTGCTTGTCACTGTGACAAGGAAATCAGGAAAGCTTATTTTAGCTGCAGAAGTTTTGGTCATATCCGACGAGATTGCCCTTCCATGGACACCAGGACTAGCTAATGGTATTGGAAATCCGGCCAGGTTGCAAAAGGCTGTCCTGCACCACAAAGGTTCAAGGATGCACCGGGAGATACCCCACTGTTAAGGGTCGCAACAGCACATCAAAATATCCGGATCCTGCATTAAATTCTAATGAATCCTGCTATCCTATTATGTAATATATTTTTTTTAAAAACAGAAAAAAGAATATGAGAGGAAGAAGGATTCTGAACCTTCACAACCCTCATTGAGTCGGGGAGCTAAGACAGGGGAGATTAGAGCAGCACAAGCATTTTCATAGTAACTCCTATGCAATTGCAGTGGACACCCACTAGGAATTAATCGCTCACTATATGATCTCTTACCCCACAGTGACCATGGAGGTCAATAATATTAAAGTAGCCAGGCGGTATTCTGAGGATGCCAGATTACAGAAGCCTATAGAGAGACCAAGGAAACAGCCTAGGGATTAAGGTTGTGGTATGCAAATTTACAGATTTTACTCAAAGAAGTCGAATGTTGGAGGCGGACCAAAACTGAATTAATAAAACGGAGCTAACAAGTATTGCTATTTAACTACATGCTCGAGGTAACTGAAGTTACTTATCACACGGTAGTAAATATTGATAGCAAAAAAAAACTTCTACCGAAATAGATGAACTTGAATGTCATCTTTAAAGATGCTGTCAGCAGATGGACAGACAATGTGTTTGTAACCAATTCATGGATCAAGAAGAAATTACTTACTTTGAAGAAAGCATGAAAGAAAATCTGTTGAAAGATATGTTTATTTTTTTATATATTTAGTGGGACAAAAACAATACAAAACATTTTTATTATTAAAAAAAAGTATATGCACAAAATATGTATATGTAAAAAAGAAAAGTGGGGAAGTGCTGTTAAGTAAGTATCTTGAGTTATTCCCCTTAGGCACAAGAGCACTTATCCACTTCTGGTGCTGTTTTACATTCCGTGAGTGCTGTTTTACATTTTGGTGAACAAGCAGCCATATTGTTTTTGTGTTTAGTAGATCGGAGGGGATGTCGTCATTGACTGCGGTCATTGTGAATATATGAATAAAGGATCTCTGTGAGTACATCTTCTGTTTGCATTTTTAAATTGTTAATATCTGTCATTAAACCAACCTTACATATTCTATACTGGATTTCACATTATTATCCTAACCCTAAAAATAGCAACCCCAACCCCATCCCTAAGAACCTACCTACTAACCCTAACACTAAACCTACCTACTAACCCTAACTTATCCTTTGTTCAATTTTATTTATCAAGCTTTTGCTTGAATAAAAAAAACAGTCTCTTGAACCAGATGAAATTGCCTGATATCAGTAGACCAGTTAAAAAAAGAAATAGAAAACTGAAAATGCTGTTCTGAGGAATCTTTTCGTCTCTTTCATTGACTTTAAATTCACCATCAACAGAGGCGGCGGACTTCAGCTGAGGAAAGGTATTGATAGCCTAATATTGTACTAGTTCTTAAAATAGTTTATATATTGAAAGAAAGAAAAATGGACTCGAAGTTCCTGCATTTTTTATTGCTTTGGCTGAAGAACTGCTTCATCCTTCTAAGAAGGAAGCTACAAATATATTGTCTAACTTTGATAAGTTAGCTATAACAAATAAATTTTGTGGCTGCTGATTAAACAATTTAGTTAAAATATCAAGTATAGAGAAGAAAACATTTTTAGAAGAGATACACTGTTAAGACTGGCTTATTAGAATAGTTATTTTTGTCTCAACCACCATAATTCTGGAGATATGCTTTAATAATTTGCTGGCAGCCAATTTCATTATTTAAGATTATTAATATTCAAAAGCTTAAAAATTTGGAATATGACACCAACTTTAAAAAACAGTATTGTTATGATTTTTATATGAAAATTTAATAAAACTTTAAAAACTATTTTTAGTACAGATTTTTTATGAATTCACAAGAGTTCAAGATACAAGTGAAATGCCTGATATGTAACAAATACTATTTCTCATGATCACTAAAATTATACATCATCAAAGATAAAGTTACTAAAAAATTTGGATATGCTAACGTAATTCTGAAATGCTCTTGAACAACAATTTCAAAATCTAGAAAATGTGAGGAAATTTTCTATAGTTTTGAGAAGGGTCATTAATATTCAAATGGTTTTCCGACGACTGAACACCTTATTGTTATTTGTGCAGCCCGTTTCTCCAGTATAGATAATACCACATTTACAGGGGATGATGTAAACACAGTTGTTCACCATACACTCTGAGGTCTGCTAAGTAAAGTTGGCCCTACTCGTGACTCCAAACTGGTGAACAAATTTGTTTACGTCATCCCCTGTAAATGTGGTATTATCTATACTGGAGAAATGGGCTGCCCCCTCAAGGTCAGACTTGATGAACACAAAAAAGCCATAATCAAGGTGAGATAGAAAAATCGGATATGGCCGACCACATTGAGAGAGAGAAAGGTGACCATCTTCTTCTCTGGGAGGAAGTCCAGATTATTGACAGAGAACGATGTTGGAAGCAGATAAAAATCAAAGAAGCAGCTCACATCAACATGTCAACTAAATGCATTAGTCAGACATGTGCGGAGTTCAACCCAATGTGGCTTCTGCTTCTCAACAGACCTAAACCTGACAAAGACAAAGAAACAGAAACACCCGGGCCCTGCATTAAAAGGGTTAGCCCCTTTAAAAACAAAAATTTCTGTTTACATCATCACACTCGGATTTTACAACACAAACAACAAGAAAGTGTTCAATTGTCTGAAGAACCATTTGAATGTTAGGAAATTATTGTAAGATTGACATTCACTCAAACAAATGACTAGATTAAATTTAATTCTGAATGAGAATTCTACTGCTTTGTTATTTAAAATTTTAATATGCTAAATTTGTTAAGTAAGATGTTCACTATCAACACAGAAAGTAAATCTACCAAAATATTCCATTGTTAAAAAAATTCATTCGTGACAATGGAATAATTATTCAACATAATTTCTTTCCACAGATTTTTTTTTTGTCTTCCAAAAAATAGTTCAAGGGAGGTAACTTTCCATTCACGAAAGGCAAATATCCTCCGGCGTAGAAAAATAATTTAACCATTATCCAATTAAAAGATTTCGTATTCCAGCTGGGAGTTTAATAAAAGTGGTTTGATTGTAATATACCTTGAAGAAACTAGACAATGATCTCAGACGTATTCTCCTTTAATCAAATAGTTTTAAAGAAAGCAATACCTATAAAAAAAACCCCAAAAACCCAGCCTATTCTAAATAAATAAATAGCCATATAGCGATTTTCAACAAAAACAAAAATGTTTCATTCTTTAGCAAAATTGGTTCTTTCAGCTTGCGACGTGAGTGTAACGTGACATCATACACTAATTATCATCTTTATCTTGTCAACAATTCAACAAACATTAAAAGTATTGAACAAATACGGGGGAAGATTTAGGCCAGGGCGTCATGACATTACTATTCCATAAACTGCCTAAAACTTTTCTTTAGTGTTTATCCACTCCAATTACTTGATTAGTACAAATTAAATTAAAATATTATTTTATTAAAAAAAAAAAAAACTTCCCCCCTGTGACTTTTAAACTAGAGTAGAGACTCTACCAGAGAGAGAGAATTTCGGCCGAATATCTCACTTTCAAAGCAAAACAAAAGATGGTAAATAAAAACAATTTTTTAAATGGAATGTAACATTTTAATAAAGAAAATGAGTTGACGATTACGAGAAGCTTTATTCAACTTTATAGAACGAACATCTCGCTTTCAAAACAAAATAAATCACAAAGCAACCGGCGATCTTTCACAAGTCATGCACATATGACACTCGATACGGACGGGCGCAGCATTTTAAACAATAGAATCTATAATCGGTTTAGGTAAGTGCAGCAATATTTGACTCACTTGATGGTCGTCATGATTTAATAACTTCAAGGCACTGCAAAAATCATGACAAATTTTACCAGTACCACAGATTCCCCACTTCATTTCGATGTTGTTGTATTGAACGTGAAAGTAACGACAACTTATGAACTTCGGATCTTTACTGGAGATTTAATTCGTTGTTTGTTTCCGGTCGGCGGTGGCCTTACTCTCATTTCAATACAAAACATTAAACAATCTTCTTTTTTAATAATCTTAATTTCATTTAGAACTAAAATATTTATTTCAACTTTAAAGATGGTAAGGACAGTTTTTTGTTTTACGATGGATTTCAAACTGTGTTTTGTCGGTTATACTTTTTATACCCTTATCCTTCCGTGTACCCCTCCTCACTTCAGGCGTCTAGGGGAGATAACTCTTTTTGTCAAATAAAGATTTTTTCCATTTAATTTTATCCGATGAAGTACAACCATTATTATTAATTTTTATGACTACTTTTTATAAAAGTTTTTTTTATAAAAATGTATGATAAAAAAAAAATGAGTAAAAGGTACGATAAAAAAAAACAATTCACTAAAGTAGGAATATGCACGCACTTTTTTGCGCAACTTTTGAAAAATCTTCGATACACAATTTTGAAAACGTATCTAAAAATTTAAAAATGTTGTTCTGAAGTTTTTTCTTGTTTTTGTTTTATCATTAAAGATATTTTACATTTATTTTTATTCGATTGAGTATTATAAATAAATAATAAATTTCGATGAAACTTTGTGGCACTGAAAGGTTGGGCATTGAATTTTGGGTCGGATCCATGCACAATTACCCCCCCTACATAGTAGCTATATCCACACAACACAATATCACCAAAAGTGTTGGAGGGTGGATAATGGGCTACAGAAAGAGTGATTAAATTTTGGGGCGGATCCAGGAATTTTTTACAGTTACCTCTCCAGCATAGCTATTAATTGTGAACTGATTTTCCTTCAATTCTAGTGATAATATGACATTGGCAGAGGTATGAGCTCTTTGAGTGCTTTCTAGTTTCCTGTTGCATTCATTTCATTTTATTTTAAACATTTCACGAGTTGTACAAGTACGTATTGAAGAGTAACTCAAAACTCTGAAGGAAAGCATAAAAAGTTCATAATTTTAAGTGTCTAAGTCGACTGGCTTCAGAGTACTAAAAAAAACACAGATTTTTTTCATCAGTCAAATATTCTGACCATCTTTTAAACTTTAAAAAAAGTATATGTTTGAAAATTTGAACTTGAAAACATCTTTGCTTTGTTTGCTTCACAATATTTTCTCTCCCCCCACCTGCTAAGTTCTAAGGGGAGTGGGTACTGCCAAGGAATTTTACTGTATAATTTGATAGTTTGTTTTTTCTATACTCATCTAAATTTTAGCAATGATGCAAAATTCACCATTATTGAAAGGATAGAAAAGATTACACCTAATAACGCTACAAAAATCCTTGAATCACATGAGAATATGTGGATTACGCTCCTACAAACCTTTTCCCCATAGTGGTCTAAATATTAAATTAAATAACCCAAATATTTCCTAATTCCAGCTTATAAGATAACCACCTTCATAACCCACCATAACACAATAGATTCTATTTAACACACACAAATAAACCTGTTTATCTCCAACCCAAAACCTAACCCCCACACACACATACCCACCGGGTACATGACCTTACATAACTATCTGAAATACCTTATAACATTTAAAAAAAAATAACCCTAATAAATCCCTACCCACCCAAACATAAATAATGGAGGATTAAAACTAAATCAACTCAACTCACACCCCATATGGATATATATCTACACTCTAGTTCGTAGTATCCATATTTCAAAAACAATGTTAGCACCATGAAAGTTTAGTACAATTCCAAAGTATTAAACTCTTCACAATAATAC
>VCCN01007085.1:10457225-10469355 GCA_006491835.1 Architeuthis dux | reverse complement strand
TTTGTCAGCTTATACTCAGTTACATTAATTTATACAACAATACTGTAACCGTACTACATCAAAACTGTACTACATCAAAACCCACATTAATCAAGGTCTTATTATAATTTAATGTGTTTTTTTCTCAGCTTGTACTTATTTACATTAATTGGTACAGAAATACCATAACCGTACTACATCAAAACCACTCTATTCAAGCTATTGCTGTTCTTCAAACCTTTTATTTACTCTAATGTTTATGTATATTATGACTCAGCAAATTCTTTTGGTAGCGAAATAAAATGAAACAATAATCATTGTAGTATATTAGTGCCAACTGTATTTATATGCAGACAAGGTTTTGACTTTTCTTAACACAGCTCACTGACTTTATCTCCATCACTCAACTTTTGTGATATTCTGAAGTTACAAATTAAATATTTATGGCAGTAGGAAAAACATAATTTGATGATTAAACACTGAATTCTGCATTATTTTTTGTTAGCCTAATATTTGTTTTAGCAAGTTTTAACATCCAATCTGTATGTTGTGCCTTGAAAATCCAGGGAAAAAAGCGTTGTATATGATACTATCGCATGTATAATTTGCTATTCTTTGACTGAAGCTGGATAGGTCCTATTTATTTTCAAAGTATCTCTCTTGTCTTTTTTTAGAATGATTTCCTCCTCCTTGGTACAAGGAAAGTTTTCAACTCACTTACTTGATATCAGTTATAGAAAATTAATAAGTTTATTAAGCCAGTGGGGTGGCTTTTTAGGATAATTACATTGAACTGCAATCACTTTTTGCACTTAATCATGTGATAAACATTGTGGCTTTAAAACCCATGCATTTCCTTTCATATTACAAAGTCCAAACATCACTCATGCAACAACTGTAAAATAACTGATGGTAGCAAATCATAAAAATATCTCTAATAATTATTCACCTGAAAAGTATATTTGCTTTTAAAGTATTGTGTTGAATGAGAATTGTTAGACAAAATTTATTAACAAGAATGGAGTTTGTATAGAAACAATTCAATATAAATATCTTTTTTTGTTTCACCAAATTTCACTTCCAATGGAAATAGCTTCCTCAAAACTAATGTTTTAATGGAAGTGCTCTCCAAAAATGAGGTGTGGAAACTATAAATGCTGGTGGCCATCTTGTAATGTTCAAATGGAAGTGCTCTCCAAAAAGAAGGTATGGAGACTATAAAGGGGTTGGGAATTTAACTACAGGGGGGATTCTTTGTAACACAGACCACAACACTTTGTTAAACAGATGAAGACCACATTTACTACACATTACAAAAACGTAAATCTCAAATATCACCAAAAGTCACTGTCTACCTGTTTAGTTTTCTTTCTATACTTTTTGGTATAAAGGGAAGGAATTGGAGATACGTGAATTATCTACCGTAGTTCAATTTAAGAATAATTAAAATAGATTTTAAACAACAGAATTGAACAAAAAATTGACTACGGGTCAGAAGCATAGTCTCTTTATAAAAAATTAAATTCTAGTCTAAGTGACCAAAAGTCCTCACATGCACAGACACAGACACACATCTTGCATATATGTTGACACATTTTATCAGTGAAACAAAAGAAAGAAAAGACCAAAAAGACATACTGTATATGCCAGTATATAATGGACCAATTAAGGATTAGGCCTAATCCCTAATTGGTCCCAAAAAACTATACAAATATTAGACTGTCTAATGCGCTGTTATTATGACTTTAGAGTCCTCTGCCGAAGCTCAATATAGACAGGGCATAGATGAGTTGCAGTGAGCGTCAGTCCTCCAAATACCCAAATACTCTTATAAACCATTCATCTTATAATCTGGTATATATGATATGACTATTTCATTGAGTGACCACTAACCAAAGTATTCATTAGCTTTTGGTTTGCACCAGGTTTAAACAGAGGATCTTAATAGGTTTCTTCAGTTTTTGAGTTGGTCCGGCTGGCTATGTATGTATGTATGTATGTATGTATGTATGTATGTATTATGTATCATGCACCAATAGAGTTACAGACCTGAAAATTTTAACATTTACTCCTTATTATTTCTAGAAAAAACTTTAGGTTTTGAGTGGGGGTTCAATTTACAATCTAAGTTTATGTTAAATTGATCCCTTAGTTTGTGCCCGACAACATTCACATTTGATCTTTTTGAAATTCAGACTTTTTAGTGATCACTACCCAACAAAAGGTGTGAGAAGTAACATATCCAATTGTTTAATTGATCACTCCCAACACAGCATGCTGCCAAAGACGTTGGTCATGAGATGATTTCTATTGAGTGACTAAGCAGACCTGTTGTTAATAAGGTTTAATTCTCTACATCAACTTTGTTAATTCTGTTCTTTATGCTCATAATCATAAGGAAGTAAACTTGCCTTAACTAAACATAGATGATATGTTGTCATATTCCTTCAATTCTCTGCATTTTACACAAAAATAGTTCAAGACTTTTTAAAATTTTTACATTAAAAAAGAAGAAAAGTGGGAAAATTTTACATACAAGTCAGAAAAATATGAAGTGATTTTTATCACAAAAACATAACTAGTGGATCAGTTATCTATAAATTTATATACTGGTATCTCCTGCTTTCCAAAAGTTTGCTTTCTGTTACTTTTTTGCTTTTACGAAAAACAGGCAAAAAGCAAGAATAGTATTCAGTGTTTGTTTTGCAGCAAGCTGTTATAGAGACAGGATACACTCTCTTCCTCTCTCTCTAGTCTCCTGTGTCTTCCACCATCCCAACCTCCCACAACTCAGCCTAACATACCATCATCACCACTTTTTGGATCTGGGAATTCTCAAAATCTTTTTACACATAAATCAATGGTTCTTCACTTTCACCATTTCAGCTTACAAAAGTTTTTTATAGGGATGCTCTACTTTCAAATAGCTGGGAAAACCTGTACTTGATTTATCAATCTGCTTATCTAAAATCTTTAATAAAAACAGAAGAAATGTTCCATTTACATCTCATATTCAAATCAGTCTTTAACACCTGATTCCAATCATAGTTTATTGATCCAAATATCGCAAATTATAAACTCAAGAATATAACCAAAACTGCCTGATGAAGAAGGTTTTTCAACATTAAATGAAAAGCATTTAACAAAACATATTTTTGTCAATACAAACGACTCTCTTCATACATCTTAGCAGGATTCAAAGATACCAGTTTAATCTTTTGTCTGGTAAATATCATGAAAGTATTTTTAAAATGTTAATTTTGATTGCATTTTAAATGAACAGGTAAAGTAATTTAATTAAATTTTGTTGTGTTAATAGTTTTACCTCCACCTTTATTTTTGCCACTATTTGCTTGACTTATTTCAACAAATAATGGCAAGTTTAGAATAAATTTGATTAATGCCCTTAACATGAAGTATCTGATTGATTTTATTGCAACTCCCAGATCATCATTCTGTGATTGTTAGTAAACAGTGTGGATTGGAAATAAAAAATAAGCCTATGCATCCCTTATCCATAAGAGCCTGCATTTCCATGGTAGATGTCTTGCTAATTAGGTTCATGAAAGCCAACAGTAGCAGTTATTTAAATCAAGCCATATAGCTTTTGCACCTTATTTTCCTAAATACATTTACAATCTATGCTGCTTAATTGGAGCTGCAATGAAATAGCAACGATGTGGGAGTTGCGATGAAATAGCAACGATGTGGGAGTTCTGATGGAAATGCAACAATGTGGGAGTTGCGATGAAATAGCAATGATGTGGGAATTGTGATGAAATAGCAATGATGTGGGAATTGTGATGAAATAGCAATGATGTGGGAGTTGCAATGAAATAGCAACGATGTGGGAGTTACAATGGAAATGCAACAATGTGGGAGTTGCGATGAAATAGCAACGCTGTGGGAATTGTGATGAAATAGCAATGATGTGGGAATTGTGATGAAATAGCAAGGATGTGGGAATTGTGATGAAATAGCAATGATGTGGGAGTTGCGATGGAAATGCAACAATGTGGGAGTTGCGATGAAATAGCAACAATTTGGGAGTTGCGATGAAATAGCAACAATGTGGGAGTTGCGATGAAATAGCAACGCTGTGGGAATTGTGATGAAATAGCAATGATGTGGGAGTTGCAATGAAATAGCAATGATGTGGGTGTTACAATGGAAATGCAACAATGTGGGAGTTGCGATGAAATAGCAACGATGTGGGAATTGTGATGAAATAGCAACGATGTGGGAATTGTGATGAAATAGCAATGATGTGGGAGTTGCAATGAAATAGCAACGATGTGGGAGTTATGATGAAATAGCAACAATTTGGGAGTTGCGATGAAATAGCAACGATGTGGGAGTTACGATGAAAAGCTACTGAAATTAAGATGAAAGAAATACTAATCAAAAATTAATAATAATTGTCCTCATGTTTGTTTTAATGAGTTTCCACAAAGTTAAGTGTGTAAAGTCTGTACTTTGTTATAAATAATCTGTCTGTATTTTGATGCTATTTTGTAAATGAAGTTGAAGTCCTTGTGCACTAATAAAAAAGGTTTGTTTCACTTGTTTTCTTGCTTACTTTTCTTCAGCTAAGTAATAAATTATGTTCGTTTTTGCCAGAGACATTTATTTAGTTGTTTTGTTATCAGCTAAAATGATAGCTGATTTCTTGGGATATGCCTTCTCATACAAGATTTGTCCGGAAATCATTCAGCCATTTTGAATATCTCGAGAACCGGTTGTGCGGCCCTGATGTAACCTGACAACCAATCAGAAGGGATCTTACTGAGCATGTGGAAACAAGCACTTTCCTGTTGGGTTACTCAGTCGGCAGTCGGATGCCATTGAGTGAGCTTGTATACTTTGCGACCGTTGCATTCACAATGACCGAGCCCGCCCATTCTTCATGTCTTTTTGGCAAAACATCCCATCACCCAGGTCTGTCAGGCCCCTACATTCCAGATTTGACTCTCTGTGACTTATGGCTTTTCCCAAAGATATTTTAGACTGAGGATAAGATTAAAGAGAATATGTCAAGGTAGCTGATGGTGATCCCGGGAGAGGACTTTGCAGACTGTTTTGAAACATGGAAGGAGTGCTGGGATAAGTGTGTGAGGTCCTAAAGGGAGTACTTCGAAAGGGGACTATTGCCCTTGGTAGGTTCTTTTTTTGTTAATATTAAATGGCTATATACTTTCTGGACAGACCATGTATAATATCTCTCTCTCTCTCTCTCTCTCTCTCTCTATCTCTCTATCTCTCTCCATCTTTCTCTTATCAAGAAGTAGTTGCCTATTAACAAAGAAAAGTAATGAGATTCAATATCTGTGGGTCCCAGAGAAGATGTTTTAGTCTGTCATTCCATTTAGCCTGGATTATAATATATCAACTGTTCTATTTATTTTGCTCAGCACAAAGTAGTTTTTGCTGGACTTTTTACTCTTGTTTACCAATGATTATTCCAGTGTTTCTTGATTAATCAACTAGTTTTTTGAAAGAGTTTTTGCCAAAACTTGCAACAAGTAATGAATAACATATTTTTGAAGGAGGAGGTGGAAGAGGAGCAGGAAAAAGGAACTGAATGGAAACATTGGTTTTGGATGATTAGGATTTATACTAGAAGTATGATATTGCTGTAAGGTTCTAATTAATTATGGAGTTGGTAATCTTGCAATACTGAATCTCCCTACATTTTATCAATATATAAAGGAATAAAAAGCTGATTGTTATTCTCTCTTCAGAGAAGTAAAATACACAGGAAAGTGTTCACAAGATTCAATAATAGCCAATGTTAGCAGAGGACTTCTATTATGTTCTCAACTGCAATGCTTGTTGGTTCCAGTGCATTTCAGATAAGAGAGCTGGCTTTATCAGCTGGAATCTCAATGGATAACAGACTCATCATGTTGAGGCTGGTCATTAGAGAGGATTGGATGGACATATTCTTGATCAGATCAACAAAGAGAATGGAATTCTCCTCATATAATGACATGTTTCCTGCTAAAGGATTTATCTTTCTTACCAGAAATTGGTCCATGTAAGAAGTATACTGAATCTCTAATATGCACAATAGACCTAATTGCTACAGTGCTGTACATTAGAGAAGCCATGTCAATTTTTTATGGCATTAAATCAGCTGTTTGAACAGTATGCTGTATCTTTGAAACTATTATTACTATTATTACTTTCAATATTTAGACCACTGCAGATTTTGTGAATATGACTAGTTGAGAAGATTTTCAAGCTTTGAAATCAGTTTAAAAAGTTATTTCTGTACCTGACTTACCATTTTCAATACATTTTCTAACACATTCTGCCTCATATGAAAGACCAGCACTGTTAATGAAGTTGAATTTGGCATCTGTTGTAGGAAGTTGAAACTCCATTTCTTTACCATTTATTATAACCTTCGTAGCTGCCCAGAATGGAGAGAGAACCTGACAATATTATGAAAAATTAAAACAAAAATTAGATGAAACACAAATAAAACCAAAAACATCTATCTGAAATGGTGTGCAAAAAATAATAGGAAAGGTTATTTTGTGTAGATGAAGATTGATTATATTTCTATACATGACAACATTTTTAATATTAGTAATTTCAGAATTCTCAAAAGTCTTAGAGTAGGATTTTCAAATTCCAAAATCAAAGCATTTTCAGAATCAAAATAATTATTCAATATTTAAAGTCTTAATAATCCAATATAAAACTAAAAAAAGAAAAAAATCAGGAATCCGAAATTATCAAATCTTCTAATTTCAAAAATGTCAAAATTTTCCAAATTTCCAAATTCAGAATTTCACTAAATTTATAAAATTATAAAAAAGATCTGATTTTGAGAAATCTTTCGAATTCCGTAGCTATACAATCTTCAAAATTAAGAAATCACAAATCTATCAAATTAATTAAACAAGGAACTCTAAAAATTATTAAAGAATTCTTAAAATTTAGAAAGAAAGATTGCTTAAGCTTATAAATGGTGTCAGATGTTCAGATATAATCAGATTCTCAAACTCACAAACTTACTTAAATCTCTATATTTGGAATTTTAGGATTCAGATGTTAAGAGATTTTTTTAATTAATTTAATGATTCTAAACCATCAAATAACATTGATGATTTAGAAATTTAATTATTTTTAAGATTAAAAAAATATGAAGCTCACAGTATTTTCTTTTGTTATGTAATTCTGAAAATTTACTATTTAGATAATTAAAAATAAATTGGCAGTTCTTAGCATTATGTCAGGTTGGAATGAATATTAGTTTACCTCAATCATGCCTTTTGTTCCATAAATGATAGCATTATTTTTTGCTTGAATCTCTGTATGATACATCAGATTTATCATTCTTCCTCCTTTATATTTTAAAATAATTGAAGCAGACTGGTCAACACCTGGTCAAAAGAAGAGGAAAAAATATATGATAATAAGTAAAACATTTGAAGAAAAAATAAAAATTAATCACATAGCTCGAACATTATACAGTGAAAATTCAGATCAAAATTCAGTTGATAACTATGTATCAGGCTATGGACTTATTGATCCACCCTCATGAATACAGGCATAACAAGTCACAAAAAGAGCATCTTTGTCTATGGCACCAGAAATAATGGTAAAAAATAGAATGAACAGATCATAATTACCACTTTCATGAAGTTGCCCTGCTGCAATAATCTTTTCTGGTTTTTCTTTGAAAACCAATACAGCAAATTGGAGGACATAGACTCCAATATCAAGAAGACCTCCTCCACCCAATTCAGGCCTGTGCAGCCGAGGACTATCAATGATTGGTCGACCAAATTCAGCTTCAGCATAGAGTACCTAGATTAAAACAAATTTTCAGAATTAAAACTACAGAGCTAGAGTAGAAGAAAAGAGGCAAAGCCATAAAACTGCAGCTGCTGTCGAAAAACATGCCTGTCTCATATGGGTCTTGCCAACCATTGGAGGACCTGCAATAGTCATAGAATTCCCTCCAAAATCTTCATTTGTGAAGCCAAGCCATGAAGTCATTATGTTGTGAAAGTTCATGCAATGGAAATCATTTTAATAGATAAAACATTTTGAAAAGATAAAGTGGAAAGGAATAATAATTATATAAGCAATCAAACAAATATATCTATGTGGAAAATAAATCTATTTAGTATGCTTATCAAAAGGAAGTTTTGAAGTATATAAATACACTTTGAAATATTAGATCTACTAATGCAGTTTGCATGTGGCTGACTTAGTGCTTAGAATTTGCTTGTGTTTTTGTTTTCTTTTTCTGTGGATTCCTTGTGGAACAACAGGGCTGTAAACTACGCCATGCCTTTTGGGTGATGCTGCTGTGGTTTCTATAGCAAGTAGGTATTAAGGGGAGGAGTTGCTAGCCCCACGCCCAATCCTCCTCTTTTACCCGGGCTTAAGTTGAACTACTTTACAAGGCTAAAGTTCTCCGACTATCCTGCTATTTATCCTTAGCTGGAGAGAGAAGTTGATTCGAGCCCATCGCAAGGGAATCAGTACAAAATGAACATTAGCAGCCTCAGCCGATACTTGAACTCGGTTTTCAAATTCCGTTTTCCATGCCAGTAACTGTTACGCCACCCTGCACCTCTGAATTTGCTTGTAGATTGCTTTTATTTATCTATTCCAAGAAACTTCAGCAGAATATTTAAATATTTTTTACCATGTTCTTATCAAACTGAAAGAAAAACAAACCTATATTTCTCATGGATCTGAAATTATAAATATTCAGCTTTAATGATTAGAAAAATAATATTGGTAGATACCTCACCAAGAGATTTGAAATCCAGTGCACTGCGTATTTTTTCATAAGCTGGAAAGAAGCGTGACCAGAGGCCCTGCAAAAAGATGAACATTACAGTGAACCCTTATTAAAATGGACCCTGTTAAGCCGGATATCGGATAAAACGGATGAAATCTGAGTGTGCAAGGAACAACTGTAGACATTTTTAAAGTTGAAGATAAAGTAGAAGCCATAATAAAAAAATTAGAAATGTGGGAGAATCGACTTGGAAAAAATGTTTGTGATTCATTTCCAACCCTATCTGATTTTATACAAAGCTCAGGAGAAAAAGTACCTCAAAAGATGATTGAAATTTTTTATTGAACATTTGGAAAGTTTAAAAGAAACTTTCAGACATTACTTTCTTCAACCAGAATATCATAAAAAAACTGGATTAGGGACTCATTCAGTTGCGGAAATATAGATGAAGTCGACGATTTGACAATTTCTGAATAGGATAAATTGACAGAGCTAGCGTGTGACGGTTCCTTAGAAATTATTTTCAAATAAAACAGTCTTCCCTTCCTGATTTTTGGTTATTTTTGGTAAATATTTATCCAGAATTATCAAAAAAAGCCCTTCAGAAATGACTTCCTTTTTGTACAACCTAACTCTGTTGCTTTATACAAAAACAAACCCCAACAAAACCAACTGAATGTTGAATATAACTTGAGAATTAAAATGCCAGTGTTTATTCCCATCATCTGCAGTACAATAATGAGGACTAATCTATTTGAAAGTACTTATTATATTTTGACTATGTAAAATTTAGTGGGGTGGGGGGCAGGTCTTTCTGTCATAAAACTGTTATTCTTTATTTCAGTTTAGAAAAGACGATATTTCAAGCCTAATTGCAGAACTTTTTTTTAATTAAGAGATTCTTGAATTTTTAAATCATATGGTATCAGGCATGTAATGCACTTTTATTTTTGTGAAAATATATGTTTACTGAGGTCTTTCATGTTGAAAATTCAACAATAAAAAGTACTTTGCAAAATATCATTTCATACAATCATACATTCAGCTATAGAACGAAACAGCTATCAAAGAGAATGACTTGCTGTTTTCTAGACAAATCCTGATGGTACCAAAATTACCAATGAAATCTATTCTTTTCAAACAACTTATGGAAATAAAGGATCATTATTACTCTAGATTTAATTTTATTAGTTATAAAAACTTGATCACGAAAAAACAAAATAAATAATTAAACAATATTTTTATGTATAATTATTTACACCATTAATGCAGATATTTATTGGGGTGTGAGGTAGCCTAATGGTTATCAACATAGAAAACAAAACCAACTAGAAAGCACACAGAGAGGACATACCTTTGTCAACGCTGCTAGAAAATCTGATTGAAATTCATTGAGAACTTTTGGAAAAATCTTGCGGACAGGAAAAAAATGCCAATTGTTAACAATTCATGTAAACAGGCATGATAGGAAATGCAATGTTGAAATTTTAGTCAAAATACAATGTTATTTAATTTTACACTTCGGTAAATGATGATTTATGATGCAAACGGTACGTTGGCTTATCACAATTTTTTCTCTGTGTAGTTGCTGTTCAGTAAATTCTAATTATTACTCTAGTGATATTTGCTCAAGGTATTTGTTGAACGAGACCAACCTTGATACAACTCCACATTTTTAGAATACTCAATGAATATCAAAGTAACTCACAATGACTTACAAAGCACTAACACTAAACATTGTGCTACAATGAGTAATTCAATATGTGTAATAAAATTGATTGTTTATTCAAAAATTGTAATGTTTTGAAAATTTGCATGAGTAAAATTCTAATTCATTTTTTTTATTAACTTATACTTTATACAAAGACAAGGATGAATTTTTTACTTGTTTTACTCAGCTAATGGTTTCAGTGCATACTATAAGTTTTAAATCATCTGCAGTATTTACCAGATATTGCACCTTTGGATTACGATTTATTCCAGTTTTACAGAATTCTTTTAATGAAAAACAATTCAGTTCCTTGGAAGAGTGAAAAGGGCACCTAGAGCAGTTCTTTGTTAAGAAAGATAAAAAGTTCTAGGAGGATGGAATTATGAAGTTGCCTGAAAGATGGTAGAATATTGTAGAACAAAACTAATGTTTCCACAATGCTTTCATCACTGACATTGCTAAATGTAGCTGGTGTAGAATGTCAACAATAAATCCAGTGGGAATAAATTCAGGGTATAAAAAAGAAAAATTCTTACAGTTGATCTGCGTTTCTATGTTGAAAACGGTCACTTGTTTGTAAGGAAGATGTCAATCTTATTTCTCTCTTCTGAGTTCAAGTTTTTCCCAAAGGAATTGGCATAAAGCAGAGTTTGCAAGTACATATCAACAAATAGTGGATACTAGCCATTTGTGTAACTTGTGATATCATTTATTAAACAAATGCATCAAAACTTTCATTCATGCTAATGAATACATGTATAGTAACTGTAAAATTCTGGCAGTAGTGGAAAAATGAAACAATAATTTAATTACAGTTGTATTGCATTTTAGAGCTGACTAGATCTGAATCTGGTATATATAGGCTGGATTCCAGCTTTTCTAATCACTGCCCACTGAGTTTATCACTACTCCACTACTCACCTGCTTAGCCGTAGTTATTTATTGCTCTAAGAAACTAAATATTTGTGGCGGTAGGGAAAGAAATTATGATTTAATACCAAATTTTGCAATTTTTAACCTAAAATCAGATGATGCTTTCAAGATTCAAGGAAAATAGTATGACATCTGTTTACATAAAACAAATCAAATCATGAATTTAATAATAAAACTGAACTTGTTTTCAGTGAACTCTGAACTAAAACTTACCTACAGTTGATTCTCTAGCCAAGTCTTCATAACAACCAAAAGCTTTTGGTATTTTAAATTCATTTGCAAATTTCCAGGCTCTGTTTTTGTCCCTGGCAGCCACTGCAGTAATCTAAGTAAAAATAATAACAGCTTGTGGTATGATACTTGTGAGAAGATCAGGTTATCCAAATATACAAGTTAAGTTATTGTTACCATAACATTTGGCTGATCCCTTTTAAACCCTCTTTCAGGTGTACAATCCTGGTTTGCACTACTGAGAAAAAGGTACCCCTTCTCTTTTCATATGGATTGTATGCCTGAAGTAGACTGTAGAATGAATTAGCTGAAATGTTGAAGTAACAACAAAAGCTACAAACAGAATGAATTCAACAGTCCGAACAACTCTGGGAAGATTTATGGCTCTTCTTAAAATCAAAGAAAATAAAGCAAATCAAGTGGAAGAATGTATATACTGTGTGATCATAGTATTTTCAAGCACAAAAAATCATCAAAGAATCTAATTTGCGGTGTGGGATGAAAAT
>VCCN01007085.1:10446038-10456143 GCA_006491835.1 Architeuthis dux | reverse complement strand
GACATTGAACATACAGAAAACCTGGAAATTGAGAAGTAGGTAAATGCTGTATCCTTGCATACCCCCTCCCCACTTTCATTCCTGGTCACAAGCACTCGACGCCTTATCAGGAAATATCAATTTCAAGTGAACCAGCATCCTGGTAACCTTTCCGACATTAACATGGAAGCTTTATTTACAATAGGACAACTAAACATATACTACTTACATATTAAGTAATTAATATTGGAAAGTTTCCTGTATATAAACTGTTTTTTTTTTCAAAGTTTGTTCACCTGACCTTGAAAGATTTTCATTCTATTTGGAGGAGGAAAGCTAAAACAATGAGATCAAAATGTTTTGCATGCACCTTATATTAAGTTAATTAAACCCTAGAAGTCTTGATTAGGAACTAGTAATACAAATCCTCTTACTAATGGAGTTTATGTAAGGATGTAAACCAAAACCTGCTGCTGATAATCTAATGTCTGCCCCCTCTTTATGTTGGCTTTGTATTGTTCGCAAATGAACAATGTTTTTTGTTGAGAATATTTTATTAATTCACTTGAGTATTAACGAATTGTAGATAAAAATTAGATGACAATAATCAACTGTATGATAAATCATGTTTAATCTTGCTATTTCTGAAATCTGTATTTAATTATTTTGCATTTACATAAAATATATGCAAATGAGCTGTCCTGAGCAAGATGTCAATTACATGTTTTTAGGTAAATAATGCCAAAGCAAATTGCAATAAATATACTAAAAGACATAGAATATATATTCTACATATTAATAATAATCCTAACATAAAGACATGTAATCAAAACTAAGTTGAGGATTCCATTTTATGGACAGAGAAACAAACAGAAAAGAATCACACTGTTCATCATACATATTAGCTGAATAACCTGTCTGTAGGACGGGTATTTGTCTTAGTGATTATCAGTAACCTACTATTTATCTGAGTTGTATATTTTACACTCATGCAAATGATTGGTGCTCGAGGTCAAATTAAACCAGGATTTTTAATGTTTTTTTTGTTTTTTTCTGCAAGTCAGACAGGTTCTTCCCAAGATTGGCATAACACAATCTTTATTAACCTCCTAGCCCCCACCATACTCCTATTTTCAGATGTGTATGACTTAAGTTTAGTTAATTTAAAATAGTGGTTTTTATTTAATCCTGATTTAGTTTAGTGGAGCTATCATTTAAAATTACAAACAGAATTGTATAATGGTTATGTAAATTTATTATTTCTCACCATCCAAAGGTATCAGAGTTTTAACCCAGAGAAAATGTAATTTTCTTTTCTAATTTGTAAATTATAATTTTTATTTTGTGTTGTGTTGTATTTGGCCTATCACTGTGTAGATGATAATATCTTATTTTCCACCTTCATCATCTTACTATAATTCACCAAATGTCTGACCGTCCAAATTTGTGTGGTCACTAACACGACCCCGGGTCAGGTCTTTAGCAAGAAGGTTTTTGAAAATTCCATCACCAAAAAAGTTTTTAGGTGTGGGTTAAATTTACAATGTAAGTTTGGTCCATTATTTCGTGTCTGGCCACATTCACCTAAAGAAATTACTTTTACTTTAATTTGTCAAATGTCTGTCTGTCTGTGTTAGCAAAACTCAAGAGCAGCCACAGCTATCGCAACACAATTTTCTGTGGTTTCTAATGAGACCCTGGAGCATGTTTTTCGTATATTAGTCTCTGAAAATTAAAAAAAAATATATATAATAATTTGGGGTCTGCGTTTGCTCTCCCAGATAATAATAATCTGATTTCTATGTATCTATCCATCTAAATAATACTAAAAGTCTGATTCTGTTTATCTATTTGTGACCTCTAATTGGCGAAAATGGTGCATTGTTATAGAATTAAGGTACACCTGAAAAACAGTTTTAATCCCATTTAGGCCTTCCGCAGGAACTACTTGAAAACTCTGCCCATAGTAATATTAAATTTGAATTCTAGTTGGAAGGCTCTAAAGGCTCTTGTCCTCCAAAGCTTTCTACCCTTTGCTGCCAAATTGAAAATAAGTGTATTCTCAGCAACAAACCTGGGAATCAATATTATTAATACATTTTATAAATATCATTTACTTTCACGGTAAGAAAATATTCACCTAATCATCATATCACAACACTAGACATATTAATGCCTTTTTTGTAAATGAGTAGGTCTTTTTTTAAAATGCACTACTTTTGTAATTAGCCAGTAGACATTAATAACTTGCATAAAGTACTCTACTCATAAAATTTGGTTGGCTGCATCTATTTGATTGCAATATTTTTTATTTGTGGACCATTTAATAATTAATTCCTCTAGGAAACAATCTTCTAGTGTTTCTGATAACTTAAGAAGCATTTTTTAATCACTAATTTTTAAAGGGGTAGAATTTTTGTTAAAAAACTTTTTAGAAAACTGCTTTGATAATTTTGGTTAAGATTCAGATTAGCAAAATGATGTGAACTTTGACTGAATCTGACCTTTGTTTCTTTTTAGAAATTTTTCATTTTAGAGAAAAAGTAATTTTCATAGAGGAAGTGAATTAATTGGCTCTAAATGTTTTACAATTTACATATAATGCAAAACTGAACCCTTACTTTGTTTCTCTATTTCTGACACCCAATGTTCAATTTACAATGTAAATATACTGCTAAACTTGACCATTGTTTTTTGCCTGCCTGTACGTAAAATGGCTAACACAAGATCTAAAGCATAAATTCAAAGTAGGTTTCTACTATGCTGTTTTAGACATGGCCAGACAATCTGTTGAAGAGAGATTCCAACAGTTACAACAATATCATTCACTATTTGGCTTCCTGTATGATATATTCAGTACAAAGAAAATATCTACTGAAGATGTACTTAACCCATAAGAACCCACTGTGATACCGGTGTCACATACAATTTAATTGATCTGCACAGTCTCTTATATAATATTATATTTTATCCTTGATTTTAACTCATGAAGTGTACTAAATGACATCCTGGTGCAGTCATGTGTGTCAATTTGCCTATCCAGAATCCCACATAATGTTCCTTCAAGTAGAAATGGGTCTGGGTTCTTATGGGTTAAGGGCTGCAAGAATTTGGAGAAATAATTGATGCTTAATGGAAACAAAGATATTGATGATGAAGATCTGTGTTGCGAACTTGTAGCAATAGCTCGAAACTTCCAAAGTCTATGCCAAAAGTACTTCTCTCCATGCTACAACAGAAACTCCTGGATAATATGCCTAATGTTTCCATTGCTTTAAGGATCATTATCACACTTCCAGTATCAATGGTAAGTGGTGAACGTAGTTGCTCAATGCTCTAACTTATAAAACTTACAATATGCTCTACAATGCTGCAAAAGAGACTAATTGGCTTGGTAACTACTTCAATGCCAAGGCATCTGGTTGAATTGGTGACAACATTTTCAAAGTTTTTTGGTTGTTTCTTTGTCTGACTATAAGCAAAACATGTCTGGTTAGTCACTCAATAGAAACCGTCATGTCAACATCTTTTAGCAGCATACCTTGTTGGGGGTAATCAAATAAAAAAATTGGAGAAAGGGGTATTCAATGAATAAGTTGCTTCTCTTTCTCTATCACTAAAAAAGTTTGAATTTAAAAAAAAACATGCCACCACCAAAAGTACTTCTAAGGGACCAATTTAGCATAAGCTTATATTGTAAATTGAACCCACCTCTAAAAACCTATTTTGGTGGTTAGGAGAATTTTTAAAAAAAAGAAAAACCTTTTTTTCTAAACATAACGAACGAGTAAATATTTAAATTTTCAGCCCTCTAACTTCATTGGTGCGGCCTGTATGCGCAACACATACATAGCCAATCAGACTCACTTAAAAACTGAAGAAACCTATGTTGATGTGGACAGTTTCTAATATTGTGTTAATATTGGTGCTGTTATTCTTGCAATTTAAAATAAATTTAGCAGTTTCAAGATTTGTGATTTTTTCCCCTACAAAACATTTGGTTTAAAAAAATTTGAAGTTGGCAATCTTGGTGGGTGGGGGCTGGGGTACAAGTAGCTACCCTTGCCTAGTGCACAAAATAGTCTAGCACCTTGAGTAGAATATATGAAAGGAAAATACAAATAAGATAGATATATTTTTAGTAAAAATATAAGCATTTAATTACATAATAACAGAGAGCAGTCAATAGTAGGTAATACAAACATGTTGGGTCCAGAACAGAAATAATGCAGCAATTATTTTTGGGAGGAAATATTAAAATGGTAGAATAGAACTAGCGCACGCTGAAAGAAAAAAGAAGATCAAAATGCTCACAATGGGATTTTAGCTTTGAAGCAAAGTTGAAAAGAGATTTTACGTCTGTTACACAGAGGGGCATCATTCTCAATGCTGACTAAACAAGACTAAGTTATCTCGGATGCAGACGTAATCATAAGCAGCTGGAATTTTGGCAGGACTTGTAGAAACAGCCAAGAGCTTGTGAAATTTGTGTTTTCTCATAATTTTCTTTTTCTTTGTGTCAGCCAGCTAGTTATAACGTGACAGAAAACATCTCTCTATTTTCTATAGTTTTGAGAAGGGTCATTAATATTAAAATGGTTCTTTTCTATAGTTTTGAGAAGGGTCATTAATATTAAAATGGTTCTTCGGATGATTGAACCCCTTCTTGTTGTTTGTGTTGTAAACATGGCATTTCAGGTTATCCCCTTTAAAAACATAACTTCTGTTTACCCCCATCACACTCGGATTTTAGACCTGAAGAAGGCTGAAGAATGGATTGGCTGAAACATCGTGTTTACAACATGAACAACAAGAAGGAGTTCAATTATCCTGAGAACCATTTGAATATCTCTGTATTTGTTTTAAATATAGTTTAAGTTTCATTTTTCAAAAAATAATAGAAATTATATAAAATCTTATTTTAATCATCACTGAGCAGAGTAAAAAGTTGTAAATTTAACCGCAACAGAAGCAATTCATAGGATTAAAATATTATTGTTGATTATTTAGGCAAAAAAATCGACTTACTTGATGGTCTTTTTGGTTTAATAACCTCAGAGCTGTGCAAAAATCTTGAGAAACAAGCCCGGCACCACAAATACCCCACTTCATATTTACGTTATCAAATACCTGAGGTGCCGTACAATTGTGATTTACTATTCTGTCGATATGAATGGTGTTCTCTCTAATCCAAGCTACGTGTGTCAGATGTTGGAAACAAACGCAGAAAATAGCAAAGTGTTTGCTGTCAAGTCAGATACATGAACTGCTGATGTATAAATGGGTTTTTTCTCAACACAATAAGATAAGTATAATTATATGTCTATGATATTATACTTATCTTATGGTGTTGAGAAAAAAAACATTTATACATCAGCAGTTCATATGAAGACATACTAGTTGGGTATGTCTTATCTTGTGTAACTTTATATTTTTTGTTCGTTATGGTGTGCTTTAGACGAACAATATTGTTCATTCTTTAAAATTAAATCAGGTTATCTGTATTTGTTGAGGGTTGAAGAGGCGGTGAGATAACATTTGCATACTGGATGACTCTTAAGGATCACTGTATGTTCAATCCAAGAATTTCAAACAACCAATTAATAATCAGAGAATAAGACATACATCTGGGATTATCCCAAACAACACATTAAAAAGCATACATGCATTTCCCTTTTATATAAAACTGGGAAATATTTTCAATTGAAATAGTTTGTGTTAGGACCAATTGAAATTTTAATTAGAGTTATATTTTAGTGCATAGATTTAGCTGAAAGCAAGCCAAGGATAAGAATTTTGTCATTTGCCTAATGTTTTTCCTTGTGGATGGTACTGAAGCACAATTTAAATGAGGATAAAAAGCAATTCTTAATAGTTATTGAATAAAAAAAAACCTATATTGTATTTAGTCTTCAGAATAGCATAATAATTTTGAGCACATTCTGGACATGCAACATTCTGCTGCTTTACCAATATATCGTGTATATAGTCAGTGATGGCGGTTGGTCAGACTCTGCCCCCCTCCAAATTGTGCACCTCACAAAAGTAAAAGGTTTAAACTGCAGGTCCAATTGCACCCCTTGAGCTTTGGCACCCCCATGCAGTTGCAGGGTATGTGAGTCCCATGCACCGTCTTTTAACAGTAGCAGCTGAGCATAGAAATAGATTTAGGCCAATATATGACAGAATGCAAGCTGTACAGAGGTTATTTAATTGAGCTTGTTATCAGACATTTCCTTGCAGGCTTTTACTGAGTTTACCAGTTTGATTGCCATCTGATTTTGATAAAAAAGGAAATAGTTTAAACGTTGAAGAAAAATTAAAACAGATCTAATTGAGACATTAAATAAGACATTAACATGTTCAACAAGCAAACAGAACTAAAGTCGTTATTTGAACAGCAGGACTCAAATATCCTTGAACACAAAGTATTTAAGCCTAACATTATCTCAGTGAATGATTCTCAAAATGGAATGTGTACAGTACTTGAAAATGATCATATCATTGAATAGCATCAAGAATTTCGACAGATGCTCAGTCTGCCATGTTCAGGTTGAAAAACAAATCCTGAGGATAGAACTGAGAATTGAGAAAATATGTTAATGTATGTAACAATGGTTGTGTAGTTGTCATATGGTCAGTGTTGCCAACTCAAAAAATATTTTCGCGCTAGTTTGACTGTCAAAAAGTGATAAAAAAAAGTGATAAATTTTTTAATTGCCAAAAATGTCCAAAAACCACCAAAAAGACGCTAGAAATGGTCAAAAATACCCCAAAAATTGTAAAAAATGGCCAAAATGTTTAAGGTGAAAATGTGCTAATTTAGCACTTTTTGCACTGCCAAAACAAGAAATGCACTAAA
The DNA here is from genome assembly GCA_006491835.1 of Architeuthis dux. Lineage (NCBI taxonomy): Eukaryota > Metazoa > Mollusca > Cephalopoda > Oegopsida > Architeuthidae > Architeuthis > Architeuthis dux. The sequence continues at coordinate 10,449,302 of VCCN01007085.1, read as the reverse complement.
TCTAGCATGACATGTGCTAAATTGGCAACACTGCATGTGGTATTCAAAAGATAAATGACAAATTCTCTTTTGTTCAACTGCCTGTATCCTGAGAGTTATCAGTAAAAAACTACCTAGCAAAAAAACCCGACAACAAACACATCCAGGAAAAATGCTGCTCAAGCTGCTGATAACATCAACAAAGCATTTGGAGTGAATACTATTACAGTGCAAACTGTTCAGCGTTGGTTCAATAAGTTTAGCTCTGGAAATATGGATACTAATAATAAACTTTGAGCGAAGCCCAAACCTCTTCTTAATGATGAAGAATTATTGACAGCAGTGGCCAACGACCCTTCGAACATCGGTTTGGGAACTCTCTGAAGACTCTAGGACCTCAACAGCAACAATATCGTGTCATCTCAAGACAACAGGAAAGGTTAAAAAGTTGAAAAAATCAGTCCCACATGAACTGAATGAAATGCACCATAACCTCACTCCACAGTAGTAATGGTCTGTTAGACTAGCTTGCCAACCACTACTACTGTTTATTAAGTTTAGCTTAGTCTGGCACAAGGCCACAGGCTTGGGACACTCAGTGAGGATTTAACACACGAGTAATGATCTGCTTACTAACAATTGCTCAATGGCGAAGCACCTTTGATATAATTTATAGAACTGAAGTGATGATATGATATAAATGAAGGGGATGAGGTGATGGGAAGGGAAAACCCAGGAAGTTGTTGTTAAAAACTAAATAAAAAATCAGGGTGATTAGTAGGTCACACTTCTCCCTGGCTCCCAGTAGAAATCCCACTGTTTTTTTAGGAGGCTGAGCATTGTGTGTTTTAATACCTTAATATGTAATTCTTTTTTTATAATCTCTTTTTTTATGTTTGGTCCATGTTTGGTCATGTACTATGGATGCCTGAAGAAACATCAGCACAAAGAGCCCTAGAATTTACCTGTAGTAGGATCCACCAACTACAAAGCTTGTAAAGACTGTCACTGGACAAACTTGCTTGGTAGGCTGTGAGCAGACCTCAAAGATGCAGGACTGGGAAAGTTCAGATCTGGAATGAAACTGAGGGAGCTAAGGATACTCGCCAGGGAAAAGACACTGGCTTCAGATGAAGAAGAACTGAATGCTGCCGTCGGATGTTTCTACTACTACGGCTGCAAAATACAGTTAATCATCAATCTCTTATTAAGCGGCTGAAGTAAAATGAATAAAATTAGAACTTTTTTTCTATAGTTTTGAGAAGGGTCATTAATATTGAAATGGTTCTTCGGACGGTTGAACTCCTTCTTGTTATTTGTGTTATAAACACAACGTTTCGGCCGATCGATTCTTCGGCCTTCTTCAGGTGTAAAATCCGAGTGTGATGGGTTAAACAGAAATTATGCTTAAGGTGGGTAGCCCTTATAGCGCATGGCCCTGGTGTTTCTGTGTCTTTGTTATGTCGGGTTCACCAGGGCCATGCGCTATAAGGGCTACCCCCCTTTAAGCATAATTTCTGTTTAAGTGTGATACTCGGATTTTACACCTAAAGAAGGCCGAAGAATGGATCGTCCGAAACGTTGTGTTTCATTTCAAAATCAGAACTGTTAAGTAAGTATCTTGAGTTATTCCCCTTAGGCACACAAGCACTTACCAACTTTCGGTAAGGGGAGTGCTGTTTTACATTCTGGTGAATGAGCAGCCATATTGTTATTAGGAGATCAGAGGAGACACACGTGGGTGTCGATGGCAGCGGCCATTGGATGAATAAAGGATCTGTGAGTACGTCTTCTGTTTGCATTTTTTAATCTGTTAATATCTGTCATTATACCAACCTTATAAGAATGTTTAAAGTTTTTACGTTTAATATATTTACTGGTTTATTTTCTAAGCAAATGAAATTCAGGAGCCAAAACAAAACTAGTGAAACATGTTTTTCTTTAAATGATGAATTACGTAATTTAATCATGTAATCATATAATAAATTTAGCCTTTTTATTCATCAAAACCAGTCTTATTGGCATTTATTAAGCTTAGCTTAGTACAGCATAAAGCCACTAGTGTGGGGCACCCTGTGACATTCGCTTCAGTTGTAACGATCTGCGAGACTAGCTTGCTAACCATTGCTCAATGGCGAATCTCCCTAAACATTTTCTAAGTTTTACTCTAGTACAAAAGCAAGACACCAAGTGAGAATCGAATCCACAATATGGGCGCATGGTCTGGTGAGACGAATTTGCTACGATAACCACTGTTACTCTATGCCAGACAATCTAATTGCTTTTAAGCTCTGCCAAATGAGAGGAGGAATATGGTGCTGTAGAAAGATTGTTTTGCACCAATCTACCAAGAGGTCTCTCTTGAAAATCAGTATTCAAATTCTTGGTTTTTATCTGGGTTTGAACACCTACTAGCACCAGTGGGAAATACACAACTATTTCTCCTATCAAGAAGCAGGCTCTAAAATTCTAGTTCTACAAAGCATAGCTTAGTCTGATAAAAGGCACCAGTAGTGGGGCATCCGGCAAGAACCGAACTCACAATGCTAGTACACTCTAGTGAATTGGCATGTGAGACAAGCAGCTTGCTAACCATTGTGCTATGGTAGGTGTCCTCAAAACCAGTTTTCAAATAAGTCAATTGATTTGTGAAAAACCTGAAAAAGCTCAGATCATTCTGAGGCCCAGTTTAAAGACAGAAACAATTCTGCTATTGCATTTTATCAGGCAATTTTTACCTGTAGCACAAAACCAGCAATACCGGTCACAGTAAGTAGGATTTAGTTTTTAGGAGCACAAAAAGATTTTTTTCAGTAATGTGATCAGAAAACACTCTTTCTATCACCCTCCTAACAAGATCGAGTTTCATTTACTTTCTTGAGTTGACCCCATTTCTTTTCATTCCTGGCCTTTTGGCTAGGATGAGTCATGTTTTGTCTTCGGGTGAGACATGTCATGCATGAGCCAGTTCCTGGATATTACAACTCCAGAGCAGCACCTCCCCATTGCATTAAAAAGGGAGGGTACTGGTTGCAGGGAAAAGCAATTTTTGTCATTACTTTCATGTAGGCAAATAAATACAATCTTCAGTGGTATATTGTCACCTTTCATCTTTGTAAAACTTTGAATACAATTCAATAGTGGTTTTAGCGTTAGATTCATTTTGTAAAAAATGATAATAGTCCGGGGGCCAGCATGGCCTACGTGCACCCCCCCAAGCCCAACAGAAACAGTAGATTTTGGCCTATAAAGTTTACTTGAAATTTCCATGTAAAATGCTGAAAT
>VCCN01007085.1:10387645-10419556 GCA_006491835.1 Architeuthis dux | reverse complement strand
TATATATATATATATATATATACAGAACCTGTCCAAACCTGAACAAACAGTCATTTTGATTCTAATCGCTTGGTTTTGAGGATTAAAAACAGGAACATTTGCAATCAACATAACCAGGCATATATTAGTCCTGTTTTCTGGTTCTGAATGCTGATTTTATAATAAAATTAAATTGTTAAATGAAAAAAAGCATTTTTTTGTTTCTGTCCTTCTAAAATCTTGTTCAGAATTGACCAAGGAGATTGAAAAAGTGAACACACATTGCTATATCGAAGAGTTTGGATCCCTTCTTGCTGAAAATCCATAATGACCCCTGTAATCTCAGGAAATAAAAACAGATTTTGTGCTTGTTCAAATACTTATGAGCAATATTTTTTATATGCACTAATAAGAAAATGCTGATTTCATATATCTGCAGTAAAACCAGAGGACACAGCCATACAAATTCAGACCTCAGCGGAAAAGATTTCTCCTCTGCAAGACTAGCAAACGCATGGAACAGCCTAAGTGAAAAGACGGTCACATCCAAGAATATCAATATTTTTTTAAATAATCTTTATTCTGTTATCGGACATACCAAATTTAACAACCAATTTTCTTATTAGTTTAATCCCAGCCCATCCAAAGCTGGCTTAATGACACAATGAACTGCTGTCAAAAAAAGGCTATTTCAAGTACATAAATAAAATTATCGTTTAAATAAAAATGAAAACAAATAAAACACACAGATGCACACATAAAATTGATATAATCATGAAAAGTACAAATGTGTCATTCCATATCAAATCACCTAATGGCCCCATGGGCACCATCTTAGATTTTAATGAAATTTCAGTAGGTGATACCTTTTCTAGAGAAAATTAAACCCTGAAAATTTCAGCTGGATTGAACAAATGGTTCAGATGTTATGACAAATTGAAATTTGCTTAAATTTATATGTTGTGAGCCACAAGCATTATTTGCCAAATTTGGGACTTCATAACTATGCTATTTAATTTTAAGAAGATATCTAGGTGAAATGTGTTATCCCTGTAGTTTTTCCTTCAACAAAGCCATTTCTGGCTTCATTTTATCTATATTCTATGTGGTTTAGGAGTTATGGGGGGAAATGGCTTTTTAGGGGGAGTTGCTAAATGTTTGGCTGGCTGTAGAAACTGAACTAAGGGTGTTTAAAATAAAAATTCTATACACCTATAATTAGAGAAATAGAAAAATAGTTGATTTCCACAAAAAGGATCCAATAAATTTCAGAAAAAGTGTAAGTATGGAAAAACCACACTTGTTGGAAGTTTTTAGGTATTTAATCATCATCATCAGCCGTTATAAATCGACTGCTGGACAAAGGCCTTTCCCAACACCTTCCATGACGACCTAGATTGTGCTACCCTCTGCCCTGTCTTGCCGGCAAACTTTTCTATTTCATCCCTTGATCTCATATTTGATCTTTTTCCTACTGCGTTTACTGTTCCATGTGCACCAATCGGTTAGTCTTCCCCCCCCCCCATCTATTTTTATCTCTTCTTGCTAGGTGACCAGCTCATCTCCATTTTTGCTGCTTAATTATTTGTATAATATCCTTCACTCTAGTCCTCTCTCTGATTCATGTTGATCTTTTTCTATCTCTTAGAGTTATCCCTAGCATTGCTCTTTCCATGGCTCTCTGTGCTATTCTAAGTTGGTTTTCAGCTCGTTTTGTTAATTTTCCAGGTTTTGCATCCGTAGGTCATGGCTGGTATTATGCAACCGTTATATACTTTACGTTTTAAGCACATTGGCAGGGTACAAAATGTCTCTATTCATACCGAATGCTTTCCAACCTATCGTTATCCGTCATTTTATTTCACTGTCATGGTCTTTTTCTAGCTTTATTATCTGTCCTAGGTAGATGTATTCATCAACCTCTTCTAGGGTCTCTCCTATCTTTAATGATAAAGTCCCAAAAAGGTCATAAACATTACTTTTGTCTTTGTTCTGTTCATCTTTAAGCCTACTTTTTTACTTTCCCTATTTAGATTGGTTAACATGTTTTGTAAATCTTCGGATGCTTCTGACATCATGGAAATGTCATCGGCAAATCTTAAGTGGCTTAAGTATTCTCTATCTATGTTTATTCCCATTCCCTCCCAATCAGTTTTCCGAAAGATGCTTTCAAGGCTCGCTGTAAATAGTTTAGTTTGTATTGTATCCCCCTGTCTTACTCCCTTTGCTATCTTTATCTTATTTGTATCTTTATGTAGTCTAATTATTGCAAGCCTCTACCAGTTGCTGATTTTGTGTTCAGGAGGTTTGATGGCGAACTGAGGAATGTCTGATATGGTTTGGATAGCCACCCCTGGAAGGTCGTAAATCTTAATTTTAGTCTTTGAGTTAAGTTTTATGGGTGTCGTAAACTCTTTGGTGTGTTGGAATGTATTTTGGTATTATCTCGGGTGTATGTCTTGGTCTGATAAAGTCTGGGTGTGTGGATAATGGTCAAATTACAAGAGAAATTTTGAATCAGAGATTTTGTTTGGAAAATTAGATCTTTCAAGTTTTTGTAAATACTTCTGAATTGTGATCTTTTGTTTTATTTTACAGTATTAGATGACTCTAGATTTAGTAGAAAAAACACCAGTTAAATTTATGAAGTAATTAATTTAAATTATTAATAAGAACATTGTTATTCATGCTTTTCTTTAAATAAACTAAGGGTGGAGTAACAGTCTATTATTAGGGATGGGGATGTAAAGGGGGTAAGGGTCAATATGGATCAGAGAGATTCCTTTTTCCTTCTCCATAGGTGTTGATTCATTGAATGTGTGAAAGGATTTTGTTTTCCTTTTCTTTCTCCGTAGGCTTATAGGGGTGTTAATTCATATAGTATTATAACTGAAATTAAAAATTAAAACAAAAAATTTAAAATTAAAACAAAAATTAGAGCAGGGTTTAAGGTGTAGTCAGTAGTTAGAAGGTCAATTAAAAGATCTTAAAATGTGACTTTAGTGGGAATCAGCACTGTTAATTTAAATTCTAAATTAACTAATTACAATTTAGTACAGGTTTTAAAGTTTTAATAAAGTTGTTTTCCTTTCTTCTTTTTTGTATAATATTGTCTGTGTTCATTTTATAAAAGGGGAAAACTAAAAATTTTGTTTCTAATAAGGTGCATTCGTCTAGATGTTTACTGACTTTAAGAATTCTTGTTGTTAGATCTCTTATGTGTTGTCTGTGAATGGTAATTCTTTTTCTAGGGTGAGCTGTTTCACCTATGTACTCTTTACCACACTTTGGCATATAATGGTATAAACAATGTTTTTGACGTCACAAGATATATTGAATTGGACTTTAAATGTTTTACCACATTTAAAAGTATATTTATTTCCCTCAGTACAGTCCACAATTAGGACAATTGCCTTTAATTATTTTTTTCTCTGGTTCTGTTCCTTCAGTGTATGTGGCTTTTGTCAGTAGCTGTTTTATTACTTTAAAAACTTACAATTATTATCTATCCAATCTTTTGGCTTTTTCAATTCCTGCTTTAATTAAGGATTGTGGATAATTTTGTCTATTATATATAATTATATGAACATAATTTGTATACATTATTACATTGCTGTATTTTAAGTGAATTTAATAAAATACTTAAATGATTACAAAAAAGCCTGTTCAACTGCGAATTAAAAAAATCATTTTAATTTATAGTTTGTTTACAAACTCATTATTCCCATAATTTCAATTTCTGTAATAAATCATTTTAACTCCATATAGTTTGTTCCTGCAAACTATAAATTATCAAATTGAACTACAGAAGTAAATTAATTCACTAAAATAATTCAACTCAAAAAAATAACTTTAATAAATTGTTTTAATTCCATAGTTTATTTTTGTTGATCCTTTTTGCACTCAGTTATTAATGTGCTGAGTTGTTCTTGCATTGGATAGATGTGTACAGAGATGTCGGTGAACCTATCTTTATATATAAAAGTGAATAGATGTCTCTCTGTCTGCATATTCCAAGATGTAGGTAAACAACAACTTTTATATGTAATCAAGCAAACAAACAGACAAGCAAAGGGGTGGAAAAAAAAAAAACTAAAATAAATGAATAAAAACATCACCATTATCTTTGGTCAAGTTAAAAAAAAAAAAATTAATCATTAAAAATGAAACAAGTTATATAGGAAAATATCAATTTTATTCATGAGAACATTTTTACATAAGACAACACCCAAGATACTATTTTATAAAAAAATTGATCCAATTGTCTGTTTATCTCTTGTTGTATCACTTGTGAAATGCTCAAATTAAAAAATAAATTCCTTTTTTAAAATTTTTCTCACTCATAATACTGAATTGTTAAAAAGGTTGAAAAGATAGAAATAAAAAAAGATAAAAATTCAATCTTAATGATTGAAAAATGTTGACAGGGACATTAGACATTACTGATTAATGCAACACAGAAAAAAGTGGTTTTATTTAATATTCATTGCATCAATGCAGTGAAAGAAAACATTAGTGTATCAAATTAGATTTGTTAACTTATGAAATTACTGAGTCTAAATTTTTGGCAACCATAGTTGCAAAATATCGTACAATAGTTAAGAAAAAGTACAAGTTGAGACAATTCAATTTCCTCATTTAAAGAAGCAAATATGATTATTTTCTGGGGGAGAAAAATACTGTTTTGTTTTCTCCTTTGATAAGTCAATTGAATCTTTTCATCAACTCTCCACACCTTATAACAGATTCCTTGGAATTTTCATCAAATACATATTAAATAATCAATCAAAATACATTTAATTAGATTTGTAAAAAGTTGTTGTATGTATAAATAATGCCAAATATTTTTAAATAGCCAAAAAACACCCCCAAAAGATACTAAAAACGGTCAAAAACATGCCAAAAAATTACCAAAATGTTGCTCTGCCAAAACAAAAAAAAATGGCTGAGTGTATGAAGAAAGAAGGTGAAGCAGTTTCAAGCGCTTGAGATGAGATAAATGGTTTATGTTGTAAAAATTAGCACAAAATTATTCACATCACATTCACTGGGGGGGGGGGATTTCCAGGAGGGGCCAGCACCCCCCCCCCTTGGCGACGAGCCTGGTGATCATGTAGATTTAAGGTAGTGAATGAGATCAAAATAAAATAGATATCATTAGGTCTGCTCCATTCCCTTGAAGCCTTGCAGCAAATCATGCATAATTTCAGCAGTAGATGTATGAAAATTAATGTACTATAAAGCATAAAAGGAAAAAGGTTTTTATATTTATTCACATCATACTTAGTATATCGAAATAAAATCTACAAAAAATAAAATCCACCACTCTTCATGTTTGTTAATCAAATATTGATGATATACTAGTATGTTTTGTGAATGACTTTTATACTTTATACTTTAAAAATGTCTGATGGACAAAGTACAATGAAACATTTCTGACAATTTCTCTGGATATCATGTTTATGGTAAGGATATAAAAATATAAGTTATTCTGATCAATCATGTGAATAAATCAGTTTTAAAAAATATTTCTTCATTTAAAAAAAAATAAGCAATGCATTATGTGATTTTGAAGGGACAAGGATTCTTTGACATCATTATTCCAATGATAATGATGTAAAAAAACAAAACAAAAAAAACCAAACAATCTAAACACACAGAAAAAAAACAGCCACTTAAATTTTTGCCAATACCATGAAATTAATGATAGCATAAATAGTTGTGTAAAAAACAATTTCCATGATTCATCAGTAACGCATTTTAGTGTATAAACATTTTTAATATCTTTTAAATCACATGGGTTTTAGATAATTCAAAAAGTTTGAAAAGTAAATAAATAAGCCCTTTCACAGATGAGTCAAATATACAACTATACATATAGGATATTGAAAGTATTAAATAATAATAGCAACAAGCCTGGCTGCTGCTGGGTCAAACTCCACTCCTACTTCTATTCTGACTGAAGATGATTATTGCGACTTTTGTATTGTATATATAATAAATAAATTTGTAGGTATATAAGACTTAGCTTAGTTGGTAAGAGAGCCGCCTTCCTATCACATGGTTGTGATTTCAAATCATGGAAAGAAAATGTTAAATTTGTATATAGGTTTTGTTTAACGTGATGTGATAGAAAAACAGTGAAGAGTTTACTCCCCATAATCTGGTGAGAATTGTTATTGTTGGTCTCGTTACAGGGGAAAAACAAAGTCAACTCCTACTTGGAGTAGAGTTTGACAAATATTTGAATAATAACTGATGAAAATTTATAATATCAGTTAATAACTTTCAGAAAAGTTCTCAAGTTTTGATGTTCTTATTGCTTAAGTGAGATTAATCATGTAGACAATGTTGAAATTGCATAAATTATGATGGTTTCCAATTTTGTCAAGTTATTACCAAAAGTGATTCGGTTTTAATAATTCTTTGCTTCCAAACTTATTACCAGATCAGAAGATAAAAAATTAACAAATTTGGTTTTCCTATTCTTTACGTGAGAATTATAGATCAAAGTATGATGCAAAAGTGACCTTTCTGAACCCTGTGATCAACATCACCTGATCAAATGAACAGATGGTACTTTCTAATGATGAAGTCATGATAGCCACTGTATAAAAGAGAGAATGTGCACTACAGACTTGCTGAAATTTGATGCATGTGTACACTGGTTAAAATTAAATTAACATTGTTTAATTTTAAGTGTGATGTATTTTTGAAAACAAAAAATAGAACTTGAGTCTAGGATGCATATCCTTACTTTGTGCATGCAACACCAACTGGAGGATTTGACAAACAAATATAAATATAGCAAAATATTACAGCAAAGAAATGCAGTTATGAAACAAAATGTTGGATCAGGTTTGATATATAGAGAAAGCTGTTTATTATAATCTTAGTTTCCTCTAAGCCGTGAGCCTGTACATGCATGCAGACATGTTTTGCAACCAGCACACAAAAGAATGTGCGCACAAAAGATTTCAAATTCTGAAGATAGCTTACTGAGTTTTTATTGAAAAATATTGATTCCTTATTTTGAATTTGAAAGTGCGCACATACTTTTGTCACAGGAAAGTAATTTGCAAAACATAAGTTTTTTGGTCCCACTGACTACAAAAACTTAGAGGGAACATTGATTATAATCATGGATAATGTTATCAAAATCAGTTGGTCCCAAACACTTTACATAAATGAATTCAATAATATAACAAGAAGAAGCTGGTCTTATGTTGACTATTCTACTTTTAACTAGATTTTTTTGTGACCCAGGCATACAGCAATATTCTTTACACTAAAAGATTTCACTCACGTTCCTTTTTAATCAACATAATATCACATTTGATATATGAAACCTAAACTATCTCCCCATGACAAAATTAATTAACATTAATTTACAAATTGAATGATATACGTACATACAAATGATTGATGATGGGAGGGGAAAACACCCAAATAAAATAAGCAACAATGCAGAGTTAATAGGAGACCTACCTTTCCCACTTATCTAGAGTTAGAAAGCTTACTGTTTCCTGGGGGATTAGGTGCTATATCTTTTGATGTCCTACCATTTTTTTTAAAAACCACCACTAAAAACAAGTTAGGACTTGTAAGAAATGGGAGTATGTACTGTTTTGTCTGCTAGCTTTCAAATTTTCCCACGTTCCAAAGTTCTTTATTGTTTGCTCACTCCCAATTTCTTGGTGGTATTGTTTGTTATTTTTATTGGCTTTAGTTATTTATTCATTTTACTGTTATTTTTTTTTATTGAATCTAAATGACATTTATAAAGTCAAAAATTAAAAAAAAACAACTTATATTTTTACACAAAAATACCTTTTCAAGTAATTGAATTAAAGGGAAATAACTTCTATAAAAACTAACAAAATTGCTTCCCCTATAAAAAAACAAACTAAATTAACCCTCGAGGCCTTTCTCTGTGACAGATGGCGGTTTACCTCATGTTTTCCTGACACTGAGGTCGATCCATCTCCCCTGATTTCATCCGTACTTGAACATTCTTTATACCGTTTTTCTCTTTAGGCGTCATAGTGTCATCTTACCCGTGACAATTCTCCTCTTGTTTTCCTTACACACCATCCCTGACATTTCGGCTGGTACAACTATCGCCTTTTCAGCATTTTGTCTTTCTACTGCTGACACCTTCCGAGAAGTTGACTCTTTCTTAGCAACTTTGGCAGGAGGAACTCCATTGAGAGAAGATGAGCTGGCTTGATGAGGGTAAATTCTGTGAGGTGTCCAACTCTAGGTCTTTCTTGATGTAGTAATTGTCTCTTTGATAACGTGGAAGTTAAACTCAAGTCACCTTCATTGTCTTGGATGAAGTAAGTTCTCCACCTTCTAGTAGTAGTTTTTCCTCAGCAACAAGATAAACTTCTCCACATACAACTTCTGTGGCTTCTTCCACTTGTTCCATTTTATCTGTCACTGTTTTCTTTTGTTTTGGTTTTACCAGTTTCACCTGCCTCTGCAACCTCTGAGCTTTCCCCATTTTGCTGCTGGTTTATTTCAAGAGCCTCTAACACTTCTGCTAGTTTAATGTTCTTTTCTTTTATGCGAACATCCCTGTATTCCATGTCAGACTTAAGCTGGTTTATTTCCATATCCCTTGCTGAAATCTGCGAGTGTTAGGGTAAAATCTTTTGTGCATCCGCCTCGAAGTTGGACCTTTTATCAGCTAGTTCCTAACTGTGTGGTGAATTTTTTTGCCCTCTTTAGCATTTCATTATAAGCAGCCTGTAACTGTTTGCACTGAGACCTGTATTCCTTTAAGTGATTCAGCTTCTTGGAGCTTAACTTGTAAGTTTTCTTCCAGCTGCAAAAGCTTGGTCTCTTAGGAGGCACGCCACTTTTCTGTAGCCCCAAGCATTTTCAAGTGATTTTCAACTGTACAGAAAATCGCCTTTCTGACAGATTCCACAAACTTTCTGAAGTCCAGATTTTTGCAAAATCTTTTTCAAAGCTCTTTTTTTAGTGAGTGAAAGTTGATGATGAAAACAAATGTCTTCTCAGTAAAAATTGCTGAGTTTATCATGAAAACCAATTCATAATGATCAAAAGCCAATCCATTGAGTGTCGAATAATTCCATAATCCTAGAATATTTTATACAGATGTGAGTAGATTACTGAATCAGTGGACTTTGTTCAAATGAGAACTGAATTTAGGTTAGTAGGAAAAGAAATTTTCATGCAGTTCCATCCTCAGGTGCTATGTAAATTTAATAAATCTTACACGGTAATAAATTAATGAGGAACAAAACAAAAATAATCTCTAATAGATAATTTCTAGTGCTGAATCAGCCTAATTAAGAAAGGAAAAAAAAGAAAAAGAAAAAGAAAAAAAAAGAACAAAAGATGCAAATTTTTCTACAAAAGAGTAGTAGCTAATTACTTACTAGCTCATCTGTAAGTTCTGAGAAAAGAGGAATGATGGGTACAATCAGAACAGTGAATGATCGATCTACTCCTGTCCATTTATTATTGATTTAATGTCAGTAGATATGGTTTTTGGAAAATGATTGCACTGATTGCAGTGGATTGAGAAAGACATAACAAACGGCAAGCAGTATGATCAACATAATCCATAGAACCAAATGGGTCTCACACACACACACACAATAAGATCATATTTCTTGGGATTGGGTTTTATCTAATTTTTGTTTTTTTAAGAATTCATTAATTAAGATGCAAGAGAGACATTTTAATAATGATTTAAATTTTGATTACTGTATCTATTAATATTAAAAGTAATCAATTATTCTGCTTAAATCAAAAAAGAGTGTAATGGATTACCAGTAGCAAACCCACCTCACCCTGATTTCAGTACCGTACAGACATACACATATCAAAACATTAAATATAATAGACCAGATATAATAATATAATAGTGCTCCAGAGATAATAATTAAGATATTGCAGGAGTTCAAAAGGTTGAGCACTTTCAGAGTATCATCAATATTAGTGTGGAGTTATTAAATTAAATGGTTAGAATAACATGGAGAGTTCATTTATTTTAAGTGTTAAACTTCATGCTAGACTGTCATCAGAGTTCATAAATAAGGAGTGTGAGAGTTTTGTTTAAATATGTGAGTGTGTGTATGTGTGAGAAATTCACCAGACACCTTTGAAAAAGGCTGAATTTCTCAGTCGAAACATGTTAGGTAAGGTTGGAAAGCATTTGGTATGAATAGAGACATTCTGAGGAGCACCTTGCCAATGTGCCTAAAACGGAAAGTATATAACGGCTGCATAATACCAGCCATGACTTATGGATGCGAAACCTGGAAACTAACCAAACGAGCAGAAAACAAACTTAGAATAGCACAGAGAGCCATGGAAAGAGCAATGCTAGGGGTAACGCTGAGAGATAGAAAAAGATCAACATGGATCAGAGAAAAGACTAGAGTAAAGGATATTATACAACTAATTAAACAACAAAAGTGGAGATGGGCCGGCCACCTAGCGAGAAGAAATGACAATAGATGGGGGAAAAGATTAACAGATTGGTGCCCATGGGATAGTAAAAGAAGTAGGAAACGGCCAGACACAAGATGGAGGGACGAGATAGAAAGGTTTGCCGGTAAGACTTGGCAGAGATTAGCACAAGATAGGTTGTCATGGAAGGAGATGGGAAAGGCCTTCGTCCAGCAGTGGACTTATAACGGCTGATGATGATGATGATGATGATGATATATATATATATATATATACACACATACACACACACACCTTTTTACATGTACAAACAAGATAAAATTTTCATATTGTGACTTCAAAAATGATTTCCAGTTGGACTTTATGCTGGAATATTCTGACTTAAGCACAAGGTCTCTTTCATGAGCTTGTAACTATGGCAGAGTTCTAACTTTTGACAATAACCTGGCTTCATTTTTGGCTGGGCTCCGTAGTCAGAAATGTGAAAAGGCAGATGATGCTTCATCAAGTACCAAGTGGGTAGTGAATATAACCATAAAAACTTTCCACAAAGTAAAAATTCAATTTCTGACTCTACTAAAATCCACAGTACTGATGATGTATGAAAATCTAACTTATGTGGTTCACTCATTCTTTCTTTCGATATTCTTGGTTTAAGATAAATTAGTCTAGTACGGGCCACATAGGTAGGAAGACAGTGTTACCACTTTTTAAGTTGGGAGAGTCTGCCTGCCTTTGAAAATTAGCATTCAGAATCTTGGCTTTTACCTGAGCTTGAACACCAAACACAGGCACTAGAAAAAAATATGCAACTACCTCAGCCACCAAGCAGACCCTAATATTTCTGATTTTAACTTGTTTCATGTATTCTATTCCAACTTTTTGCAGATACCTAAATGAAAGCCATGAAAATCAACTAAGTTAGAGGCAATCATATAAACAGTAATGGTCACATGATTTCTACTGATATTCTGTTTTCTCTTGCTTTCTTAATTTTTTGCAGGATTTAAGGGTATAAGATAAGGCCTTTTATTAATTTATCTTGGATGTATTCACAAAACTTTCCTTGATATATCATTACTGACCAAGCAGGACTTCAAAGTCAAACATAACAATCTGAATGTCCAATAAAGTTTAAATACTGGCTTGAGTTCATAAATGTTTAGATTTTAAATATAAATAATTTTATGTTCTCAATAAAGGAGTTTTGTTGCATTTTACCAGGAACAGTGAATCAGGAAAAGGTCAATAATATATATATATATGTGTGTGTGTGTGTGTGTGTATGTACATCAATAAGTCCATAAGCCTATATCAAATAATTATTTTTCAACAGTCTCCTTCTTTGTCTATGCACTTAAACCAATGCTTCTCCATTAATCACATAGACCGATCATTACACTGTGCAACTTTTTTATCCTGGGTAATAAGTGTTATTTTCTGAATGATTATCTCTAAAAATTATAGAAATGTAAATTATTCTCTTCAAATTTTGCTTTTGCTGTGACCAGGACAGTGATAATTTTAAATCTCCTTATTTTCAATTAGACATGAATATCACTATCTTGACCACAAAAGCAAAATTTGAATGGAAGAATGGCCATTTTCTATACTTTGACATATAAGCAAAAATAACACTCACTGCCAAGGGCGAGGGGGGGGGGATTGCATTGCACAGTGTTATACAGTGAAAATTACAGATAAAAATTCAGCTAATAACTGTATCAGGCTATGGACTTATTGATGCACCCTCATATATAATAGAGAAAGGTAAGCTTGCTGCTTCAACCTACCTCACATTGTGAGCAAACAATTGTATAATTTAGAAAAATGTACAATTTATAAGGGACTTTCTTATAAATAACAAATCTGCTGAACCATAAATAGTTTACATTTTTTAAAGTTTATAAATTGGAAGTCTAGCAGTTAAAATAAAGAGAAAAAAAGGACAATCATTTGGAAAATGTTTTATGGATAACATATTTTCTCACAGTTATCTAATTATGCATGAGCAAATAATTACTTTGTAAAGATATAATTTAAGTAATGGATTTAATACTTTATTATTAAATTTATTCTTCCCTTTATAGCTATCAAAGCTGAGAATAATAAACTGGAATAACTTATAACTGTTAACAATAAGGTTACAAACCAAAGAATTTAGTTAACATTGATATGATAGTTAAGAGGGAGACTAGTTGTAAATTAGATTATCAGAAAACTGATCCCTCACTTGATAACCATAAAAAATGTAAACAAAATGTTATTTGCATCCAAACTTGAAAATAAGATTTTGTACATAATGCTTTTCAAATTTAGAGGAAAGAAAAAATGAATATCACATTTTTGTTGTTCAGGAAGATAATATTTTCAATTTCTTTTCTTATTTTCGAAAACAAGAACACAAACATTTCACAATCATGGTCAGCATTCCCATCACAAAAAAAGATGCCAGCATTATATAGAAACTTGTGATGCTCCAGAAGGTAAATTTGTATACTAGTGGCTGGCAGTAGCATTCAGAGGTAGCATTGGAAAAGTTGACTTTCCCATGAATCGTGTACACTTTAACACTCCCTGCAAATGAAAAATAAAAACAAATATTATTATATATGCAAAAATATTATTGCAGTTTTAAATGTAACTAGATATCAAATGGAACAATAATGCTGGAGTCTATTATGGCCTCTGCTCAGCGGGAGTCTGTTGTGGCTTCTGATGAATGGGAAGCCAAAATTAAGACTGACAGGACAAAGAAAATAAGTATTTCATGGCCAAATAAAAGGGAAACGCTATTTATTTTATTGTTCACTCCAGCACTGTTTCTTGTTTTCAAAATAAGGGGTCTCTCTCTCAGTCGACAAAGAATAAATAAATTTTCTATACTATGTTTTCGCCTTGTTGCTCTCAGCGGTGGGTATAAGATGAATCGTGGTCTCATATTGTGTAATTTTCGTCCACCACACTTCTTCTCTGCTGTAACTGTGCCCCCAGAAGTTGCATCTTGAAGACTCAACACTGTTTGATCTCGCTAACTTGATAACACATTAAATCCATTGTTACAAGTTACCTTATTATTGCAGACATTCATCAATGGTTCTGTTGGGGTGGAAAGATTATGCCATTGAGTGACGACAAAGCTTAAGATTAAGTTTTTGATAAAAGTTGGAATATACTTTAACTAGTATTTAGTCACACACGACTTTGTTTCTTTTTCAAGAGTTAAATGTCAGGGTTAAAATAACAGATTCAAGCAGGAAAGAAGGAATACTTTTTATAAAGGAATATTTTTACAAAATTCTTGAAAATTAAGGATAATGATAAACCACGGTCTAAAACTACAAAACAATGTTTCTTTTTGTTTTTGTATTACTAAATTATATGAATTGTTTTGTGTCTAATTAATAAATTGTAAAAAAAGCATCATGGGATTTCTCCAGGTTTGACAAGTTTATGTGAATTCAAAAAAGATTTAAAACAGGTCTGCTTAGTCACTCAATAGAAACCGTCATGTTACCAGCATCTTTTGGCAGCATGCCGTTTTGAGGGTGATCAATTAAAAGAAGGGGTGACAAAGTTACAGGCACAAATTAGGGAACAATTTAGCATAAACTTACATTGTAAATTGACCCCCCCCCATATAAACTTATTATGGGGGAATTTTTAAAAAAAAACCTATATTGGCAGTTCTGGTTTCTAATATTTAAATTCAAAATTTTAAAAAATTACTAAACTAACTATCAAGTAAATACAACATAATATCTTTTAAAGAATGAATTGAAAGATAATTTAATAGGTCCTTGAACTTCTGGTTGATTTACATAACCCTGTATTGGAATAAAGAACACTAGTTGCATCACCAAGAGAAAATTATTGAACTATTTAAAACTATAACATAGTTAAATGGAGTTTTTCTCATCTTGTTTTGAGCACAGTATACATTTATCCTGCATAAAATAGCTGTGCATGCTTTACTTATGCAACTGGTCTTTTAGAAATGTCTTCATTATCTGACCATTAGTCATTTTTCTGATAGTACTTTGTATCAAGTGTGTCATAATATGAGTGTTGACCACTTAAACTATAAAGCTGGTGATTGTTTGTTTGTATGCATCTTATGGCCAGCTAAATGGCTGGACCCTGGGAGCTGAAAATCAGTCTATAAGTGTAACTTGACACGAGGGTGTATATGGGATAGGTGGCGGTGACCTCCAAGGTTACTAGGGGTTGCCACAGGTCAATTTTGGGTTAAAACTGCTACTTCCAGCCAAACTGAAAAAAAGGACATCTTTTTACGCGACAATGCATAAACCGGAAGTGCTCTAATTGTAGGCATCTATGTAAACATTTGTTTCTAAAAATATCAGTGGTCGTGCCGGTGGCCAAGCAGTTAGCAGCATGGAAAATGGAATTGGTGAGGCAAATTCAAACCCTGACTGAGATAATCTGAGTTCACTTTGGAAAAGGCATGAATAGGAATAAATGATGCAATTGACATTGAAAAAAGTTGTTGACTAAAAAGAATTCACATACAGTAATTATGTCAATTAGAATAGTATTCTGAAATAAAGGATTTTTCCCAGAAAATTTAAAACAAATTGTAAGAATAGAATTTCATTTTAGGTCTTATATTTGTTTATCTATGTTTATGTTTTTGCAAACTTTTATAAAACGGTAAAAATAGAATTATTCCCTTAATTGCTTGGAAGTAACAATTCTGATAGAATTAACATTCCTGGACCAACTGAAGATTGTCAGTATCTTTTTAAACCAATTGTTACAAAGTATAGTGAACTCACATGATTGTAATAATTTTAGATACTTACAAACCTGGGCAAGGCCGGGTACTTCTGTTAGTTTAAGATAAGGCTAAGCTCACAGAAAGTACAGTCAGACTATAATTAATGTTAACACTTTCAGTTACTCTTGTTCATAATCAACTCTTGGAAATACTTTTCCCTGTACGCATAAGCTTAATAGTTTTTCTTCAAAGATCAATGCTGGTTAGATGTTGCATTATATATGAAATAAATATTTAAAAAGTTATTTTGGTGAGCATCAACAATATTTCTGCAAGTAAGCGATGGCACATAAGCAATGTTCAAAGAACTCCCAATAATTAAATCAACTACAGGGACAAATTCATGAATAAAGATAAAAGCTATGTGTAGTTTGACATGCTTTTCATTCTATCCTGCCTGTTTAGCTGTTATATATTTTATCATAGCAAGACACATCAAAGGCAACCAGAGATATGGCTTCTAACGTATTGGCTTTGTTTCTGTTCATGTAATGGTTATGATATTAACTACTTGCAATACGTGGAGTTACACATGAAAGGAAGAATTTCACTCTTTTTCAATAATTAAATTAGATTTTTCATTACACATGTGATTGCATTGTACATGCCTCACTCATTATAATGCAGGTGTTGGAGTTCAAGAAAGCCAACCGCATTATAACCAAACTGTAATAATTGCGGAGTGTGGTGGGGGGGGACGATAATTAGTGAAAAACGGCTAACATTGCCTATTAGGAAAAAATCTAAGTGAGATTTGAACAAATCAACAAAGGCATTCTTTAATGTTTTTCTTATTAAATAATACCAGCAAAATAACTCCAGTATATTACAAAGTACATGATATACCAAATTTCAATAAAAAAAAATATTTACATATTTACATCAATGATTTAACTCTAACACACTAATTCACAATATATACAAGACAAGTTTTCAACACATATTTCTGATGATTTGACACTTTGTGAAAGAACTAAAAACATATAAATAAATAAAATTACATATAAAACAAACGTTGCTGATCATACTCCCAAAGAAAAATCCTGAATGCATCTCAAATGTTGAAATAATTAAAATTCATTTTTCCAAGTCAATCTATATGTCATGCATTGAAAAATCAGGAAGAAAGGGATTTTCGGTGCTCAGGAATTAAGGCAAATATTACTGACAGAATAGAGCTATAATATGCATGACATAAATGCATTGCTGAAGATTCTACTATTGAAATACATTGTGAATAAATTTTCCTATAGAAATGAACAGAAAATCAGGAAAAAGCCATTGTCAGTGGTTAGTAATTGAGCCAAGTGTTACTTACAGAATAGAGCTATAATGAGGGTGTATCAATAAGTCCAAAGCCTGATATAGTTATTTGAATTTTTATCAGAAGTTTTCACTGTATACTGTTCAAGCTATGCAATTAATGGAGAAGCGTTGGGTTAAGTGCATTGACAAGGAAGGAGTTTATTCTGAAAATAAATATTTGTTGTGTAACAACAAGCTACAGTCTTATTGATGTAACTATATATATGAATATAATTTATTTTATTGAACGTTCAGTGGTGGGGTGGTATTAAGAGGACAAAACTCTTGTGTATTACAGCATTACTGCCTGATTAATATTTATTTCCCTGTATACAGCAAACAAAAAACTCAAATCTGATCTGACTAACGATAACAAAACTCATCAGTTTTAGATATTCAAACTATCTATTAAGTTTTACCAAATATGTTTACCTCTCCTTCAGTTATCTTGTATATACCCATAGAGGACTGATTACAATACCCAACTTTCAACATGCTAGGCCAGAACTCAGTGTATTTATTTCTATGAAACTATTGAAAACAAAAAAGAATATATCAATATATGAAGTAACAAAACCTTACTGTGGGATTTTATTCCACTGGAAATTGACAAGTGATAATTCTTTTGCAAGAGATCTGCATCTAATTTGAATAATGACAGGTCTGCTTAGTCA
Organism: Architeuthis dux; assembly: GCA_006491835.1. NCBI lineage: Eukaryota > Metazoa > Mollusca > Cephalopoda > Oegopsida > Architeuthidae > Architeuthis > Architeuthis dux. Next base: position 10,402,348 of record VCCN01007085.1, on the reverse strand, counting down.
CTCAATAGAAACTGTCATGTTACCAATATTTAGCCACACACGACTGTTTCTTTTTCAAGAGTTAAATGTCAGGTTTAAAATAACAGATGCAGGCAGGAAAGAAGGAATACTTTTATAAGGGAATATTTTTACAAAGTTCTTGAAAATTAAGGATAATGATGTTTTTCATAAATTCATAAATAAATAAACCAGGGTGTAAAACTATAAAACAATGTTTCTTTTTGTTTTTGTATTACTAAATTATATGAATTGTTTTGTGTCTAATTAATAAATTGTAAAAAAAGCATCATGGGATTTCTCCAGGTTTGACATGTTTATGTGAATTCCAAAAAGATTTAAAACAGGTCTGCTTAGTCATGCAATAGAAACTGCCATGTTACCAACTTCTTTTGGCAGCATGCCGTGTTGGGGGTGATCAATTAAAAAAAGTGGTGATGGATGAATAAGTTACTTTTCTCATTTTTTTTCAAATTTAAAAAAAACAAGCAGGCATAAACTAGGGATCAATTTCGCATAAACTTACATTGTAAATTGAACCCTCACTAAAAACCTATTGGGGGGGGGGGGTTAAAAAAAGAAGTTTTTTCTAGACATATTAAGGAGTAAATGTTGAAATTTTCAGACCTTTAGCTCCATTGGTGTGGCCTGTACACATGATACACATGATACACACATAGCCAGTCAGCTGGATCGACTTGAAACCTATTTTGACAGTTTTGGTTGACGTTTTCTAACAAGGTCAGTATAGCATTGTTAAACTGAGGCAAATTTCCAATGAAAAAAAACAAGTAAAGTTACATAATACAACCATTTAAGAATAGTTGGATGCAACCAAGTGAAATACTGACACACACCCAAACAATAAGATGAAACACATAAATTAGTCTGAAGAAAATTCTAGAATCTTTGTATCCAGTTTTACAAACTCCATGCTAAGTTACAAAAAGATCACTGGCTACAATTCATTAACACTAAGTTACATCCTTACTAGATGCACTATAAAATTGGTATAGTTCAAGTATAACATTTACAGTATTATTAGTATAGTATTATTGAGAAAAAAAAAAAGAAAAAAAAAAGGAGAAAACACTCATAGTTGGCTTATATTATATACAATTGAATCATTGTAGTGACGATCACTGACCTGAACAAACAAGAAAAAACATGGTGGCTAGGTATTCTTCCCCACTCATCTATCCATTCCAGTGCTCCTGGTCACATTTTTTGGCATAGAGCCTTGAAAATTTACATATGTATTACAGTAGCCACCTTCTAAAAACGGGTTTTTCAATTTTTTTGAAATTCACCTTTTTTCACTTGTTTTTAGGGGTGATCGGTTTACAATAATAATCCATTGTGAAATGGACACATATATTTTACCAATGCTGTGAGGTATAGCATTATGACTGTTAGATGTTTGTGGAAAAGCTTGGTTAGAAAGAGAGAGTGAGTGAGAGTAAGTATGTTTTTTTAAAAAGAATTATTTAAATAAAATTAAAAAATCCTTTTTCGTTCTACTGGTTTTGTAATACCCATTCCCGCCTTTGATATAGCCAAGGCGATGTATTTCTCTATGTAACCTTGTATCACCGTCCCAAGAGTCAGGGTGGGGTAGGTGGGTTAGTAAAGTCTACAGCGACAGAGAGAATAAGCCTAGAGAGTGGGGTTATTGTGACAAAAATGTAGCAACTTGGCTACAGTGATTCTTTTTTAGACGGAGGTGGCAAACTATCCTTTTCTATTCTCCAAATGATTCCTGCGCTCCCACATCTGAAATAGCAACTGATTAACTTTTCCTTTACATGTTTCTTTTGAAGCATAAAAGGTAAGAGCATAGTGGAAGAAATTACAATTTACAACATAAGAGTGTAAGAAGGAGAATACTACCAATAATAATACTAAGAAGAAGAAGAAGAAGAAGAAAAAGGGTAGGTCACTTACCAGTAATAAACCATGCAAATACAAACAAATAAAGAAAGTCCGTAATATAACGAAATAGATTTCTTAATGATTCACTGAGATCCACAGCATTTTCAACGTCAGTTTTTGTACAAGATCGATACACAGCATAAAAGATAAGTAGGCAGAGCAGACATCCAGTCACGATCAGATAAATTGGGATGAATGGTTGACAGGAACAGTTATATACATAGTAGCTGCCTAAAAAATAACAAAGAAAAGAAACAAAATTATCACATTATTATTATTATTATTATTATTATTACTAGCATAGAACCTGTAAAAGATTATGGGTACCATTTTTGCTGTATTTATAGTAACAAATCAACAAATATGCAGAATATGGATCTTTAGGTAAATTCAAACCTAAAGTTACTGAGCAAAAGCAAGAAACCATGTCAGTTTTAGTGTTTGTGTTTTATGTGCGTTTGAATTTGAAGCGATACAAGGATAAAATATATTACTGATTTTTAGCTAAACAAAGAATGGGGGTCGCATTATATTTGAGTTCACATTGTACTCGAGTAAATACGGTAATAAATATTGAATATTAAATTAATGAAATTAAATGTTAAATTAATAAATATTTTATAATTGTAGCCCATTGTATACTTTTTTAATCCACCCATAATTTGTTTGTCAAAGCAGTCTACGATTTCCGGTGATATATTTTCGTTTTTAAAAACAAAATTAGGCTGTCTATCTAGCCACTTTCTCTGCTTTGATATCCGCTTCCCCCAACCCAATCTGACTGATTGACAATACTTGATGCTTAAAATTCTAATTCATTTCAGCTATATGTCATCAGTCAGCAGTCAGGTGATTAAATGGCTGTCGCGGTAGTGTTTCTTAATTTTATTGTCACAGCGTGAATAACTTTAAGACACACGCCAGTTGTGGTATCGAGGGGCAAAGATCAAGCAACTACAACACGAAACGGGAATAAGGGATTTAATGTGGGAAACCTCTAATGATGTACATACAAAAACTGCAGAGGAGAAAAACAACAACAACGCCTGGTTGGATTTTTTGGGTGAAGCAATAACTGGTTTATATATAAACAAAACAAACTTTGGGGGAAAGAAAAAATCTGGTTGAGAAAAAAGGGTTAATTTCAAAACAGTTCTTAATCCTTTCGTAAGGCAAAAGTGAGATGAAGAGAGAAAAGGAATCCTTGGAGAAAAACTCGGTTTGCCGTTCTTAGTACTTACTTCTGATGAAAGTAAGCCTACGACAATAAGTCATTTACCATTCTTTTAACCAAAGCCACGTAGACATACCATTTCCTTTTAGCCAAAGCTTCCCGCTAATTTCCGAGATGAGAAGAATCCGTTTTTCCGTCCAGCTCGCTTCATCGCTGAGCTGCTACAGTATGTCTTTCGTTTCCTTTTCCTGTGTCCGGCGAGATTTTTGTACGTTCATTTCTTCGTTTACATTGGCGCTTTTTCCCTGTGCACCGATGCACGGGACATGTCTCCAATAGACAAGAACCAGAGTTATGTCCCTTCCACTACATTTATATATCGGTTTGGAATAGCGTGACAGAAGAGACATCTGCACAAAAAGGTGACAATGGTATTTAATATAGTTAGATTATACTGAAGAAAATATTTTGAACTGAACTGAAATGAAGATTCTAACATCTATGATTGGATCCTGTACATTTCGAAATCCAGTAGAAGAATGACGAAAAAATATTATAAATACAAGTTCAAAGTCAGATGCTATGTATAAAAAAAAAGGTGAATAAAGCTGATTGTCTGTTTATCTATATCCATATCTACAGATACAAAGAAATACATATAGACTGTTTTCTTTCCTATCAATCTTAGAATGATGTTTATACCAAAGATAGAATCTTGTAAATTGGATTATTCAGTTGGATTTAGTTAAATTCTTATTATTATTGACCATTTCCCTAAAACTAATATGTCTTGTTTCTGTGATGCATTAAGGATTGCCTTTGCTGTTTTTAACTTTGTCAATGTACTCAAAGGACATCATGATGCTTTTCTCTCTGCTGAAATGTTAAAAGGAAGAAAGAAACTAACCTCCTGCCTATCATTCCTAACACTAGTCCACCTTTTTGAATTCAAATTACACTTACTACTCACCTTAAGAGATTAGACTACAACCCAGTTGAATACACAAACTATTCACTTTTAAGGAAGAGTCATTTAGCAAGTTGAATATCATACTCCTGAAGCCTAACCATCCTCAGTCACACAATTGCTATTAAACTATAACATAAACTGAAAAATGATTGCTACAAAAGTTACCCAAAGCAGACGAAAGAGTTTGTAACTTAATTTGCTGAAATTGTTCATCACACCATTACTATTCATTTCTTTTCCACACAATGTCTTTCTTTCCCCATTGTGCCTTTCCACTGATGTGACATCATTATAGATGATGAGAAAAGTGAGTAAATACATGAGCACCTCATTCTCTACAAAATGACCGATATGCTAGATTCAAATGCACAAAATGAATTATTTCAGATACCCTCTGTAGATTTCAGGGTACTAACTCATTTATTTTTTGGTTTGGGGGCACTATGACAAAAGGCTATTTTACTGATGAAAGGCTTAAGCACAATAATTTAGATGACCTCATCCAGTTACCTCCCTTGCATATATTTTCACCTAATTTCAGATGGGTTCTGGGAAGAGGCTATCTTTAGTTACTTTCCCCTGTAATCTTACAATTCATTGAATATGTAGAGATAATGAAGATAAGCAATGATAATGTAAATTTGATGGTCAGTAAGCAAGGAATGTTTAATGAATGTGTCCATCCTTTTGTCACTTGTATGGACTGGTAGACAAGACAGATAGATCTACCTTTCACAGAATCAATGCAGTGTAGATGGTTACAAGTGGAAGTTGAATTTGATGATTACTGTTACATTACAAAGTGATTGGAATTCCTAGCCAGTAAATTTGAGAAGAGATTGATTGCCTTGTGCTGGGCGTGACAGCCGAAAATGAGTTGGCACAGTATCAACTGCAAGGGTTAAGATACGATAATTAAGGTAGATCGTATGGCCCTTCTGGTGAACAGCCATTCAGATGGCATGATGAATTGCTTCTATTCTTAAGAGCAGTTGTACTGACTTAAGGAAAGTCCTTCAAATCCCTTACCATACACAAGAATAGTATTTGATGAACTGGCTTTTGACAAATGATATATCAAGTAAATATTTGCTATGTTTATTTCCTGCAAAACAATGTGTGTATGTGTGTGCACAGCGATTTATTTTATTTTTATCAGAGATGCCGGATATGAATGATTTTCAAACATTTATGCATGATTGATATTCCTGAAAAAGTTTTAATAAAACTGAGTGATCCATTATTTGATGTGGCACATGCTCAGGGCTGTGGAGTCGGACACAAAACATCCGACTCCGACTCTTCAATTTCTGGTACCACCAACTCCGACTCCTCTGGCTTTAAAATGCCTAGAATTGGCTAGATCTTTCAACATTCTGGCTATTTTTGGCTAGGTTTGACTGTTTTTAGTGTCTTTTTGGTGGTTTTTGGCCATTTAAAAAGAATTAGCGCTTTTTGGCAGACAAACTAACAAAAATATTTTTAGAGTTGGCAACAGTGAAAATGCTTCTCATTAGCAAAGAGACTACCCACATGTAGTTTTAAAAAAAATTCTTTAATGAGGCAATTTCTTAAAAATTTGTTTTTTACTGGATAACTATATACAGATTCTATATAAACAGATTTTTTCATGTTCTTAAATAGTAAAATGTAATTTTCCCAGTATTTATTACTAAATTCTAAATGGAAAAAACAAAAACGTGATAATTCAGGAGATGAAATTGAACAAGGTAATTTTTTTTTAAGTGATGAAGTTAATATTTCTCAATGTTGTTTCTTTCGGACCGAAAGAAACAACATTGAGAAATATTAACTTCAAGATATTTCCAGTACTTCGAAAAATTAAATGTTTTTATTTAATTAAAACGGCCTTCTACAATTCTAGAAAAAAAAAAACTGAATATTTAGAAATATTAAAAAATCCACGCATTAATTTTTCCTTGAACGAGGAAATACCCCAGACTCGAACCCTTTTGTTGATAGTTCATTTTCAAAACAAAAATTTTCAAGCTTAATTTTAATCATCATCCTGTTTAATCATAGGCAGTGCGATGTGTTCCCCCACATGTTTACGTTGGTGTCAGCAGGTTTATTGCGAAATTTTCGTAATTTCAAAAATTAATTTAATTTGCATGGTATTGTTGATGTTTGGTAAAAAGACATCTTGTTGACAAAGAATTGTGTTTTATTTAGAAAATAAATTGATTCATAATCTGCGAAAAAGCTTGTTTTTCTGTTTCTATATGTAAAACAAATTTGATCCAAAAAATGTTGAAGTCTTTCTGTGTCTAACTACCACATTTTATGACCTCATATTACAACACGTCAGATGCACTGTTAACATTGTACATAGATGAATTCAAGTTGCAAAAATGTTCAAATGTTTTACTTTCTCCCTTTTATTTGTTTTAGAATTTTTTACAATTAATATTAAAGAACAAAAAACAGGCTTTTTAATTTCATTATTGGGTTAATGATGAATATGTTATTTAATTATACATTTTAATAAAAATATACTTTCTACAAACTTTAATACTGTGAGTGTGTTTAAGTACCATTTACATTCGTATAACCAAGGGTTACACATTTTCAAAAATAGAAAAAAAAATTTGCAAGGAACTTTTTGTGCTTTTAATCCATAAGATTTCCATTTTCTCAGGAAATTTGTCATTTTTGAAAAGTTAATGTTTTAAGGTTTTGCAGAGGGTTTATTTACATCCATGCAGGCCTTCCACATGAAGCAGCTCAAAAACTGATCTATTGGGCAGGTTTTCAAGTAGTAATGTTACAATTTACATTTACTCAGAGTTGGAGTCGGAGTCTGTATATATTTACCGACCGATACGTCAATAAAAATTTTCTGACTCCAACTCCAGTAACCCAAAATTCCTCCAACTCCGACTCCATGACTGACTCTACAGCCCTGCACATGCTTGAAGAAGGTAGGAGAGTATATCAATCAAAATACATGGAAAAAAGCAACAATCGCAAAGATTCTGGTCTAAATAAAACATCAAGTTTTTTAAACAACATTTTCATGTTGTTTTTTAAACCACACAATTTTATGTTATAGGCACACAAAAAATTTAAAATATAGTATTTCTACAAGTTATTTAAGAAAATAAATTTTTTTAAAAGCTTAATTGGATACTTTATATTAAAAGAATGTTTCTACGAATCACTTTCATTCCTCCCTATTTTTTTTAAAGTTAGAAACTGTTTTGGGCATTTGTACACAACTTTTAACATATGAGAACTTTGTAGCTCTTAAAAAATAAATAAGTAAATAAAATAAAACAAACGATAAAAATATGTTTAAAGCCATTTCCCCGGATACATTTCCTAAGTTTGCCAGTTTTGATAATTCTTTGGAAGTTGCAAGAAGCAAAACCTAGGAAAGAATCTTTAGATGATTCACCCCAGTGCCAAGAATTAAATTTATTGATTTCTTGTGGTAAACTTGGCATCGAATTTCTTATCTGTCAAAATGGGATCACAGCAAAGTAAGTATTGATGAAGGACAAGTATTATATACAAATCAGTCAATCCAAGCAGATATTGTTGTTTTAGGGTCAGCCAGTTATTTGATCGTGATCAACTCACACAGCACTCACTTGTGATTTTCTTTTGCCTCAAGTGCTCAACAAAACAATAGCACTTTATACATATGGTTAAAATCACTTCACAGAAAGTGGTAAATTGGGGGGGGGTAGTTCTAATAACAGATTTGAACCTCTCTAAAGGTTATTTGTTTTTGAGTCTGACAATCAAAGAAAATGGATGCCATTTTTGAAACTCTAAGAAAACAATGGTTTTCAACGGATGTAATCAAAATGTGATTATTTGTTAATTTATCTTATTTATTTGGAGTCAATCATATCTGACAATCAAATGAAACGGGAAATCATTTTTGAAGCTCTAAGAAAGCAACATTTATTTTTCAATGGATATAATCAAAACGCTTATGTGCAGTGATGAAGTCAAGGACTAAACGGAGTACGGTCTACGTTGTTGAGGAGACCAAGAATAAGCTAGCAGACTAAGCTCACTCCAACCCTACCAACACGTCATAGGCCTGCATGGCAGGGTAAGGCCATCACTCCCCATGCCTTACACTTACAACAACAGACCTTGGGGAATCGTGGTGCTGATCAAAGGTTATTTTATCAGGTTGTTACAGAAGTGATTTCTTTTTTTTAGTAGCAAGGTTAATCAGCATTGCATGGGTTAAAATAACCATTGGGGTTATAATTAACTATTGCTAGCTTATTTGCCCTGATAAACATCTCATAGTGCAGTTGATTAAACCTGAAGTAAAAAAAAGATAAAGAACAGTGTAGAAGACCTGTTTGAGGTTATTTTAACAGTTCATAAGAACATCCTTTCAACAACCTTTTGTGTCAGCCATTATTGCTTTTCTTTCTTGCTCTTAAAGCAGAGAAAGGACCTTGACCCTACAATATTCTTTAGATCAATTCATTATCTCAAACAGAAGTTGACTGAATATTTTTCTTATTTTTGGTATCATAATTGTTGTCCTTGCATCATTAAATGGTTCCTGGCCTCTGAATTTGGCCAAAGAAACGCAATTTATGTAAAATAGTAGGATATTGCCGGAATTACCTCCCTTAGAATCTAGACAAAGAGACAGTAGCAACTTTTATTCTTTTACTATAGAAGAGTGACTTGATGGTATGGCTCAGTGGTAAATTAATTGTGATTCATTTGTGCTTGTGTGGATATCTACAGATATATGTGTGGAGTGTGCGTGTATGTATGTAAAGACTTAATAACAAACAAAGACAGACATCCCTATAAAGAGACAAGTGAATAGATACCATTAGTTTACTCAGATTAGGAAAAATGGTGTTTTTTAAATAGAATGAAAATGTCAATATAGCAATAAAATTGGAATTCCACTTTCAAATGTGAAACAGGTCATTGTAGAATTTACTAATAAAAGAAAGGAAAAACACTATCTCATACAGGTAAATCCAGCCTATCAGAAATGTGTGTTTGATAAAATGGATAACTCTTTAGTGGCAAATGTAGCAAAGTATGACTGAATCAGTTAAAAAACGACAGTATAGTATCTTCAGATGTGTTATTCAGACAGAGCAGCCAGAAGAAAGCCAATTCTGAAATCAGGCTCAACTTATAATATCTCTAAGATGTGTTACAACCCTCCCAAAATAATTTATTAAAACGGTCAAAGGGTGTTAAATTTATTGGGTAATTTCAATTTTCATTGTTATAAAACAAGTTACATTTCTAGTTCATTTCTAATCTAATCAATTAGTGTTTGAATATATCATCATCAGCTGTCATAAGTCCACTGCTGGACAAAGGTCTTTCCCATATCCTTCCATGACGACTGAGATTGTGCTAACCTCTGCCATGTCTTACCAGCAAACTTTTCTATCTCATCCCTTCATCTTGTGTCTGGTCTTTTCCTACTGCATTTACTGTTCCATGGGCACCAATCCATTATTCTTTTGCCCCATCTATTGTCATCTCTTCTTGCTAGGTGACCAGCCCATCATTTGTATAATATTCTTCACTCTAGTCTGTGCTCTGATCCATGTTGATCTTTTTCTATCTCTTTGAGTTATCCCTAACATTGCTCTTTCCATGGCTTTGTGCGATTCTAAGTTGGTTTTCAGTTTGTTTTGTTAATTTCCATGTTTCGCATCCGTAAGTCATGGCTGGTATTATGCAACCGTTGTATACTTTACACATTAAGTACATCGGCAAGGTGCTCTTCAAGATGTCTCTATTCATGCTGAATGCTTTCCAACCTTTGAATATATAGTAGAATTTAAATATCTTAACAGTCAAATATATTGAAAACGTTTTTCTCTCAATTGTCACTTGTGTTCTTCTATATAAGTATTGTACAAAATGCAGATACAAACACCTTCAAAACTTCTTTTCAGCTGTGGGATCTTCAAAAAGTTACAAATACAAATTGCAACATTTGTTTCACTGTTCAATAAACACAACCACTGATTATAATTACTGATCAGTCTCTTTCAATTTCAAGAGATTAGATAAACAGGTCTGGTTAGTCATTCAGTAGAAACCGTCATGTGATCAATGTCTTTTGGCAGCATGCAGTGTTGGGGGTGATCAATTAAAAAAATTGGAAAAAGGAGTGATCAATGAATAAGTTACTTATCTCGCCTTTTGTTGGGCAGAGATCACTAAAAAAATCTGAATTTTCAAAAAACGAGCTTGGGATCAATTTAGTATAAACTTACATTGCAAATTGGACCCCCCATTAAAAACCTATTATTGGGGGTAGAATTCACAAAAGAATAAAATAAAATATTTTTCTAGACATAATAAGGAGTAAATGTTGAAATTTTCAGCCCTCTAGCACCATTGGTGCAGCCTGTATGCGTGATACATACATAGCCAGCCCAACTTAAAAACTGAAGAAACCTATGTTGACAGTTTTTATTGATGGTTTCTAATATTCCTTAGAATTAACAACCTGGAAGTGAAAAATTCAATAGAAGAGTTCAAGAGACTTGAAAACAGAAAATTATATTAGATAAGAACATTTTAAGTTTAGTCAGATCCCTGAATTGACATTCATCGTTGTTGACTATAGTTTATGAACTTAAATCAGAATTTTAAATTAATGATATTTTAGGCATGACATAAGAGAAGTAATTAATATGTCATGGATAATGCAACTTTCACATGTACAAAACAAAATGGACAAGTTATTCTTTCACAAATTCTCTATCAAATTTTTAGTAACTGTTAGTTATAATTTTAACAAATAAACTCAAGTTGATAACATTAATTGAAGATATTCGGCTATTATACAAAGATTTATACCTGGGAGGGAATGTGAAAAAAGATAAAAGACGAACATTTTCTAATAATTTTCTTACGATAAAGCTTTCTTTTTAGTGCAATGAAGTACATATAAAAGGTAACTTAAAACCTTAAAATGTCCAATTTAAAATAGAAATTAAACTGCTTAAAATACATATACATTTTGCATAAAATTTTAAGAATGAAGTGCTATTTTCTGAGAAATTAGTGTTAGAGACAAAAGGAATTGTATACATCCGATTGCATAGACTGAATGCAGAATTAAAAAAAATAAATGAAGAATGGTTTAATTTCTTAATATATTTGAATGACATATGTTAAACAAATACTATTTCAGCCAGTAATGGATTTTCTTTACTTACATATGTTAGTCAAAACTAAAAAAAAGTTCAAGAAGAGATGTGATACAAAATAAAATTTGGTTCCTATTTTCATGAAATTCACCACAAGAATCTATGTCACTATGAACAAAATTGTACCCTGCATCACATGGAGACAGAATATTTAAAGACTGAGTCACTGTCAACAACATTGAGGCAATAAAAATAGAAAGAAAACAAAAATAACAGGTCTGGTTAGTCACTCAATAGAAACCGTCACGTGACCAACATGTTTTGGCATGTATATGATCAATTAAAAAATTGGAAAAAGGGGTGATCAATGAATAAGTTACTTCTTTTGTATTTTGTTGGGCAGTGATCACTAAAAGTTTTTTCTAGACATAATAAGGAGTAAATGTTGAAATTTTGAGCCTTATAGCTCCATTGGTGTGGCCTGTACAACCAGTCAGAACAACTTGAAAACTGAAAGAAACCCGTGTTGACAGTTTTGGTTGATGGTTTCTAACAGTGAAAGAAGAACAAACACAAAAATGATGTATGAAAGAAAGAAACAAAAGGTAGGGAAGGATAATGAAAATAGAAAACAGATTGAATACATATTGTACATGCCGCTATATAACAGACATTTAATAAAAAAACAAAAGAAAAACTCTGCAAATATTACACTGCATCCAATGCATTGGTATTATGACTCTGGGACAGTTATGGAGCTTGGATGAGTTGCAGTGAGTAGTAGTCCTCCAAATATCCTTGTAACCCATTCGTCTTATAGTCCAGCATATACAGTATGCATTTTTGTTAGAGAACTGAGAATTAAAGTTGAAGAAAATGAAAACCTATCAGCAAAAAAGGGAAGAAATTGAAAGAAAAAACAGGGATGAAACAAAATACAAATACTACCATTGTAGTATTTTTATAAGTTGCGGTTATCACAAAATGATTAAAAATACAAGTAAATAACTGCTGAAAACTGAAGAAAAACTGTGTGCAGAATACTTGCTCAATTTATAGCTATGGAGATCTTCTGAAAGATATTACTTATTTGTTCTAGAATGTAGAAACTGATAACATTAAGAAAATTTACTTACCAATAACTATTAGAGACACTGTAAAAGTAACACATACTAGTCGAAAGAGGATAGAAAAACCTATAAAGAATTGAAAAAAAAAGAAAAGTTAAATATGCAGGTGGCAATAAAATTATACTGATGGCATTTAAAAACTTGAATGAAAGAAATAAACAAAAGAAATCTTTTGGAATAAAATAAAGGCTTCATATTCATTATAAAGATGAAAAAATGCATTAATTGTTTTTTATATTTTGCGCAAAAAGGTGTCAACAAAATCATGGAAAAAATAGTATTGTTTATAAATTGAGAATTGAGAATTGAGTAAATGAAGACAAAACAATGATGGTGCAGTTGATGCAAGTCTACCAAGTTTGTATTGGAAATGATAAAAGTAATAGATGCACTGAATGACGGAAAACATACATTTTCAAATGTGTTTCTTCCCTTGTATTGATTTTAAAGTTAAAATCTATAAGGTAAACCAAGAGATGATATGATTATCTTTATTTTTTTTATTTTTCAATACAAACAGAAGAGGAATGAAAAAAAAGCAACAACATAAAATTGTGGAATAGAAAATGGTCGCAACAAAATATAGTAAAACATGACAATAATTTTCAATCTTTAGAAAATTGATTTTTTCTTCCTTTCCTTTCAAGGAAATCAAAGTGTATTTTGAATGCTTTCAACAAATCCATAGAAAAATGTGTGTATATGTGTGTGTGTTGGTAGGAGGGAATGAAACAATATTCTTTGACCTCTTGAGCTTATCAGAGCCCAACTTTACAATCTCTAAAGTCAATGGGTTTAAACCCCAAGTTGGAACAAGCTTTCTAGTATTCCATGTTTTATATTTTTATACAAATCCTTTTATTTGAAAATAAAGGTACAATATTGCGTTGATTACAGTTAATCATTAAAATACTCAATGCAAACTGTATTTAAAATTACATACCAAAATATCTATTGGTCTTCATATTTAAGCTCTATTTCAGATGTCATATATTTACACAAAAAAATTAATGAAATTGTCAAAATGTCTTACATCATTATATCCAATTATAATGAAGTTATATTATGGATAGATTTATTTCAATGCATATTAACTCAAGAAATAAAAACTAAAAAATTTTTTTAAAAGAATCAAAAATAAATCAAGAATATTGGTATTGAAAGGTCAGTAAAATATTTACGCAAGTTTTTGTTTTAATGCAGTGATTGTATTTTGTGTCAAAACCATTTTTATCAAAAGACCAAAGACTAATTTAATGAAGAAAGAAAACAGTAAATAATTTTTCACCTGGCTTCATCAAATAATTATCTCTTTCTTTCAGCGGAGAGAGAGAAGTAGCCATTTGTATCTTTTCTGGTAATTGTGTGTAGAGCAATTTTCAGTTTCCTTTTGGTGACCTTCAGGTATTTAATAGTACAGCACAAAATACCCATTCAAAGAGTTTTTTCATGAAGTTAAATATAGTGTCTATTTTAGTTAAAGGCAGTACATATAGAAACTCTTCTTAAAAAAAGATTTTTTGAACAAGACTTTTCATTAAGTCAACATGTAAAATGCAATGAAATTAATATTTGTCAGTTTTCAGCATTACAGGTAGACAGGCAGAATGAAATTCATATATAAGAATAATGTTTTGTGCTCTATTTGTTCTCATTATTGAGCTACAAATGCCATCCACTCTGCTAAATGGAGGTCTGTAAACTAGGAAAATGTACTGCAAATTGGGGACCTTAAGGCCTTGGGCCCCTTCCCTCATAAAACTTTCCATTGCATCTATACTAATTGTCCAATAAAGATTAAAATGAGGTTTTGCTGGTGGATGGTATCATCAGGGAAGACACGTAAAAATAAATCAAAGGATGTCAAACAGGTATACAAGGTTTCTTTCTCTCATTTTTCATGTGTCTGTGGAAACTAGGGGCAGGGAGGAGTCTTCTGATTCAGAAGTGCTAAGCTCAAATGCCTTAGAATTTTACAGGAGCAAAGGGAGATAACGAGAGAAAAGATTTTCTTGATCATACAATCAAAAGAAACTGAAGAGCTCTCCTATTGCCTTTTGGGGTTCTACCATTGAATCGATTGCATTTTGTTCTCTTGTGTTAGAGAGCTCCTCCGAGCATTTCCTTTTTTTTTTTTTACTCTTCTTTTTTCTCAAGGAATCAGTACCCAACTTCCCATCTCCTTTGCTTCCTAATGCACTAATTATCTGAATCATTTTTCAAAGCTGGAACTTCCAAAGATATAGGATGAAGAAATAGGGAGAGAAGAAAAAAATGAAAAGCATAATATATCTCGACAAGCAGACCTGTAGAGTGGGCTGGCATGAATGAAGAATTACCAAAAAAAAAAAAAAAAAA
>VCCN01007085.1:10375342-10387520 GCA_006491835.1 Architeuthis dux | reverse complement strand
GGGAATGGAAATTTGAGAAGAAAATTTTCATACTTAAATTTGTTTGCCTAAAGGTAAGACATTGGTAGACATTTCTTTTTTATTGTTAGGAAAATGAAAATTGATGCTTTGTTAGGAAAAGAAAAAAATGAGAGCAAATTAGGGATCTTTTCAATACTGAAGACATTGAGAGTATGAACAAAATAATATAAACAAACATGAATATGCAGCAATTAAAAACAAGTATATTAAGAGTATTTATCATTCAATGATTTTTTCAAATGAGTATCCTCAGTTTTGTTGCTTTTATCACAATATTTTTGATGGTCAGTTCTCCAGCCTTCTTCTAGTGAATCTGGCATCCCATGAATTGTGTTAAAATTTTGAAATTCCCCAAATGCCACATTCACTTTAAAGATGCATAAGAGAAAAAAGATACCATTATTATTATTAATTTCTTGACTGGTATTTTTTTCAATCCTAATTTTTTAGTTGCCTTTTATCGTGATTTTGCTCAAGCTGTTTCAATCTACAGCAGTGAGTAAACATTGTGGATTGGAAAATAAATGCTAAGTTCTTGGTGAGACTCGAACACATGTCCCTTTTGCCACAGGGAAGCCTGGTTAAACGCACCAGCTGCTCTAACCATCTGAGCTACAAAAACTTTATGGCTTGGCAGATCAAATCTAACCCTTAAACTTCATTCTTTCCTTATCTCTCTCAGCGCCATATATGTCATTGTTTATACACTAATAGTATTAGTAGTAACAATGTCATCTTTATTATTTTCATTAGATGAAGCATTATGGGTCATCATTATTATTGACTAGTTTCTTTCATCTTAATTTTTAGTTGCTTTTTATCACAATTTTGCTCAAGAGGTCAAGCTATGGCATTGAGTAAAAAGCGTAGATTAGAAAATAAGATTGACGTCCAGCAACCGAAAAATTAAGATGAAAGAAAATACTTGTAAAAAAAACAAAAAAAAAAACATCATCATCATAATCATAATAATAATAATAATAATAATACTTCATCTAATAAAACAATAAATAAAAGAGGATATGTATAAAAAAAAAAAAATTTAAGATAACAATATCTTTCAGTAACAATTAAAAAAGAATATTAATAAAAGAGAAAGAGTAGTTAATTTACTCAGATATAACAGAAAAGCTGTTTATTTTTTGTTCATAAATTAGTTTTTCTTTCTATGGATGAAAATATTACAGGAAAATTATTCTGCAATCATTTTACTTTGGTAATACTGAATTTCTAAGAATTAAACTGATGTGCATTTGACAGAGTTGAAATGAGAATTCTCCTCCTCTTGGATTGGTGCATATTAGCAAGTGTTACCAAGTTAGCAATTGATATCAGACTTTTGGCTTTTATTTTTCAGACCTGTCACCAAAGTATAACAAACACAGGACATAAGGCCACCTTTTCACTTGAAAACTTAGATCCTATTTGGAAGTTGGCTATCAATCTTGATAGAAGGAAGCCTTCCAAATCTTTAAATAATGGAGATGTAAAAATGTCTGCATTCTAAAAATGTCCTTAGAAATTCAAAGAAATTTTTGTCAGAAGAATGGTATTTGACTATTATGAAATTAATTTATTTTCTTGTACATTTATAAACATCAAGGTATGTGTGCTCATGATTTTAATAAAATTAATAAGTGTACACACATAAGGAATTTTAGTGGGGCCACTTAGCCAAATAATTATGCATTTTGTAATAAAATCATAAAATTTGGTACACTTATAGCCAAAGGCATTAAAAAAAAAATTTGGATATGGAGCCATCATGAATTTTCAATATGTTGCCCATGGCAACCATTTCAAGATGGCTGCCAGCAACAATTGTTTTCAGATCAATTTTCCTATCAATGGATATAATATGATATTAAGGACATAAGTAGTTGAATTTATTTACCATACATAGTTTTGGGGAATTGCCATTTGGATAATACATGCAAATCATTGAAAAAGCAAGACGGATGCTTTTTGATCGTACATTTGCTTTATTAACTCAGATCTAATTTGGAAATTTAGACTTAACATTTTTTTTAAATTTCAGAAGTTTAAAATAAGCATGTGAAATTTGCAATTTTACAAATAAAATTGTCTTGTTATTTTTTTTAACATAAGTGTAAATGTTGTATAAAGCCAATATAAGATCTAAAGCAGCCTATGTACTGATCTTATAGATTTACATAATTCATTAGCCGTGTAAAGTATATTAAAAGAGTCGGCAGGAGGAAACTCTACTGAACATTAATGTGAAGTTATGATGTACACCATCACATTTATTAAGCAACTAACATAGTAATAACTGCACAAACAATCAGGTTTATCTGGTCCAAGTTTCTTTCAATTTGTGCTTCTGCTTTTAAACTTTGTCATATGAATATCTGTCTTATTGAATACTTAGAAAATAAGCAGTAGAAGAAAGATGTTCATATTAAAATACAGACTGAAAGAATTCAAAGAATGACTGAAAACCTTCTTGTTTTCACCATATCTAAAGCTACTAAGTTATATTTATGCATTAAATATAAGTGAGAATAACATTCTTGATATACAACATCAATATGATTCATTTTATGTTAAATGCTATTTCCTTTAAAGCTAACAAAGTAAACCCGACTATTCTTCCTAGAAGCTAAGCTGCAGAGATGTTAGAAAGGTGTGTTCTACACATTTCTATGGATCTTGAGAATAAAGGTATTGATATTAAAATATTAAATAACAAATACCAGCAAAGAGTGGAGATGAGTGCTTACCTATTGTGCAGATTGAGAGGAATTTCTGAACAAACATCTTTGCATTGTATGATATACTGGAATTATATTCTCCTGCATCTATTGTATCATCTGAAAAAGATTATGATTATTTCTCATTACAAACAGAACTTTAAACAGGAAAAACATTCAGCTGTACATGTAATTTAAAGTATTTTGGGGCCATTTTCTTAAAAGAATGAAGAAATACTGAATTGAACAGAGTGACAAAAGATCGCATTGAGTTAGGAAGTTGAACTGGAGATATTTGCATTAGTGTACCAAGCAGAGAACTATCACACCAAATGTTCAGGTTTTAATCCCTTCTCTGGACATGATCTTTTGTGATGTTCCTTAATTTTTCACATATACAAGATAGTCCAAAAGATTGATGCTTTTAATAATTAAAATCACAATTACTTGAAACTGGAATTTAATATCCCAGAGTTTGATTTATGAGTCCTGGTAAAAGTTATAGCAACATTTAGTAGAATAGAATCTATGCTTACCATCCACAACAAAGAGAAATTGGCAATATATATATTAAAAAAACCACTGGTCTTTGTCAAGAATTCCCCTATATTTATGCAGATTAATAAAGTTATGATACATATTAGAATATGGCACAATTTTAAGCCTAATTAGAAAGGTCTTGAAAATGATTTAAACAGTGAAATAAAAATCAATTTTGTCACTGCCAGACAGCCAGTGTTTGTTCAATGAATGAAGCCTATCAAAAACAAAAGAAGATATGTGAGCTAGATTTGTAGTTTTAACAATAACAAAGCCAAGTTTCTTGGAAAAAAAGAGTGTGTGTATAAAGAGAGTAAAAAGTTTTTGTTTTTCTTTCTTAACAGCAAAAATGTTAAGCCATTGAGAGTTTTTCGGCACACACACACACACACACACAAATATGAAACTAATTTAATTAACAGAACAAAATTTTGCTTGAGACAAAAAAAATAGCATCAGCCTTTTTATGATAAAGTTGGAAGCAATTCTAAGAAAAATGATTTATAACCAATTACTCTATGGACACAATATGAAAATTAGAAACACTACCAAAATGTAGTATTTATATTTGTACACTGTAACTGTAGTTCAGCATCTGAAGTATTGTATTGTGGTATCTACAACTCAATCAAGTGAGTGTTCTTATGAGTTTTCTTAATTGTTTTAATGTTTTTATGGATAATACATTCTGAAATAGTCATCCATCCGTTCGGCGACCACTTCCTTCTTCTAGCTACCGATCTCTTTGTCTCCAGTTACCTTGGCCAGCTAAACTTTTCAGTGACCACTCTACATGTCTGCTTCACTTCACCTCAATTGATGGCTTGGATACCTTCTAAGACAAATCACTCGTCAAACTTCCTTTCCACTTCTCTGCAAGCTAAATTATCCTGTATTTTGTTTGTCACGTACGCCGAGAGCAAGTTGTGTTCTATCAACTGCACGATTCGAAATCAAACACATTTCTCGCCTCAACCGACGTACATGCTTGTAAACTCCATTTGTACCGTGACTAACCCCTCAGTTAGCTTCCCTTAGTCACCTAGGGCTCAGACCTTCGTCTCTACAAACTAGTACATACCTACCTCCTCATCCTTTCACAAGCTTAACTCTTCTCGCTCAACGATCGGTTCAACATGCATACTTTTTCTTTCCTTTGTAATCTACAAATGTACGTTGTTGTACGCTTTCTTTCTGACATGACCCTCGTGTCTTTGTTCACATTCGCCTGCCAAAATCCAACATGGCTGGTCCTGCCTTTGTCTCCTTCACCATGTGGTACACATCTTCCATAGAACCCCCCTACTTCCATAGAACCACTGCCACCGCTACTACTACGGCTGCCACCAACAACTGCTAATGGCTACTCTTACAGCCAATGACTATTTCGACCGCTACTTTTGAATTGAGAACTCATGAACATTCTCATTCAATATCGATTCACTTCTCCCCTTTTTACCAACTTTAACTCCATGTTTATTCTAACCTCCAACCTTACAATTGTATCTAAGAGGTAATGTCATCAACAAAGGGAAATAGATAAACCAATACTTAAAACTGTAAATAATTAAAATGATATGAATTGTATTGTGCTCTTAAACTTCAAAGATATTTATCTTCAGGCTTAACTTGTTCAAATAAATATGCATATATAATTTCATGGAAACTAAACTTGTAAATGAGGTTTTAGTATCGCACACTCAGGAAATCTTTTGCGTGTAAGCTATAAGAATAGAGATATTTCCTAAGCTTAGCTTAATCTAATATAAGGCCAAATTGTGGGGAGAGGAAGGTTGTGTGACACCAATCTTCCAAGTGCAGAGGGCCTGCCAGCCTTGAAAAATCAGAATTCAAAATCATGGCTTTTCTTAGGGTTTGAACACTAAACACTAGTACCAGTGGGATATATGCAACTGCCTCAGCCCCCAATAGTGAGGAATTTACGCTTGTAGCTTTTATTTTGTGGATGTTTCTTCCTTATGTGTGGATGCTTGTATGAGTGAGATTTTTATGATTCATACTTTTCTCAAAGGCATTCCCATGAAATGACAGGAGAGCAATTGGTGACAAGAATTTGAAACCATTGTATCAGCTTTCATTTTCTGCCATAAAATAACTCTTGCTCACACCATGTGTGTTTATAAAATAATCTCACTCACTCGTGATGCGTTTCACTCGCTGTATGAAATAATTCTCGCTCACACTCGTTTTCATCGTTTATCGAACAAAAATTCGAGCATGAAAAGGGTACTCACAAAATATTGGTTTGTTTTTGTTTTACGCTCTGCTACCATTGATTAGACTCTGTAGATCCACTTGTTGGCTGTCAACTTCGATATAACACAATATAAACGCATACACTTCTTGGGGTCTTCAATTCACTTTTATTTACTCTCGAACATAGATGTCTACACGCTAGGACACCGAAAGCACTAACTAATTTCAATACAGTAAAATATCAGAGAAAACGGACTCCCGAAATGGGAGAGTTCCACTACTGATCATCAACAAAGAAAGCTAACAGAGTTATCTTTCTTTGTATATGATATATTAACATATTGACATTTTTACTACCTTAAAACACTTCAAAGACAAATCTCTGTGAAAGATAGACAAAACTGGAATGAACTGACAATGAATTAAAAAGTCATCTTCAATAGTGTTGACAAATCCTATAAGCAGTCACTTGCTTATTATCTTTAACAGCTGGTATTAATGCTATAGAGAAGTCTTTTGAAAAATAAAACTATGTTTTCTCTTAGTTCAAAGGGTACAGATTTTTATTGTCAACTATGCTACCATAAATTGTGCCCCTTTTTCCTCCCCATAAGGAATTTTGATTTCAACCCACAAACAATGCCCAATCTGCTCTAAATAAATTTTCTATTTTCTTTTTAGCTTTTGATTGTTTGATTGATTTGTTTAGTGGCATATCAACCCTTGATGGGTCATTTAATACCGAAATCAGTCAAAAATTCTGAAAGTCAGAGTTTAAAAATTGTTTTAACTACTAGATTCTTGTGACTTTGGTAAAACAGGTAGCCTCTGTTTGGGGGGTTCTTACCCCTCTGCAGGGGATGCAGTCAGTGTATTCTAGGCCCCAGCTGACAGGGCCATCAGCTTTTGAAGGTTACTGTTCCACCACTTTTTGAAGAGTCGCCTGGCCTATTGTTATCTTCACTAATAACAAGCCTTTCACCAGTATGTTGAGAAAAAGTTTTGTTATCTTTACCGGCAGATTCAAATGTTTTGTCTTCTGTTGCAAATTCATCGATTCTGGACTCTGCAAGTTGTTCAGTTATTAGTTGAAAAATCTGGGTATTCCATTTTTGTAGCGTTTGATCATCAACTTTTAAGCGTCCTAACTCTTTATAAACCTCGGAATATTTATGTCTGCACTACCGTAATTCTTGTTGATACATTTGCTCGCATGTATTTTGCTCCAATTTTGATCAGTTCTTCATATTCGGAATCTTTATTTTTCAAATCCATTTTGAGTCTGGTCAGGAACTTTCCTCGACTTTCAGAGTCGTTGTTTACATCAACCGTAGATTTATTTTTCTTCTGTTTTCTGCTTCGTTTTTGCACGGAAGTCATTTCTTCATTATTGTTCTTGTTAGTCGTAGCATCACTGCTCACTTTAAAAAGTTTGTCTAATGTTTGATACAAATTTGAAAGCTCATCCAAATCCAAAATTGCTTGTCTTGCAGCACCGATCAAAGAGAAAAATACAGTTGGTGCGACTTTTGTATTTTCTATTTTGCATTTACTGGCCCATTCAGCTATCTGATTTTGCCAATTACAATAATTCTCTGGCATAACAGTTGGTAATTCCATTTCAACGTTAACGTGGCCATCTTTAGACATATTTGTTTTGTTTTTTGTCTCCGAGAATATTGGCCATCTTTGATTTTTCTTTTTCGTCTCCGGAAATATCAACAGTATTTTCTGTTTTAAAATCATCTGTCATTTTGTTTTTCAACTACGCACTGCTATCAATGTAAGCTTGGTTTAATGACAGATATTAACAGATTAAAAATGCAACAAAAGATTATGTACTTACAGGTCCTTTTATTCAAATAATGACTGCGGTCAACCAAACACGTGTGTCCTTCCGGGCTCTCCTTCTACTAATTAACACAATACAATAATGGGTGCTCGTTGACCAGAACGTAAAACAGCGCCCCCTAGTGGAAGTCTTCTGCCTAAGGGGAATAACTCATGATACTTACTTAACACTTTTGATAAAGTCAAAGGGTAACTCAGGAGAAACGAAGGAAATAGGGTTCAAAACATCGACGTGATGGCCAAAGAACTTTAGTTAGTGACAGAAAATAGCTAAAAATAGAAATCTGTTTAATAAATGAGCACAGGTGAATTCAAAATATACAGAATAAACAAGATGAATTAATTTAACCTTTAGAAACTATAAACAACCACACTATAAGTAAGACTGACAGAGCGAAGACAAAGGAGAGTGTCCCACAGATATGGATTGAGTGGTCACCTCCGAAGCCTGCCTAGACACCCACAAAATTTCTGTAGAATTATGAATAAACTGAGTATAATTTTTTTACATGTTCCATACCAATTCTTTCTTGAGACCAACCTCCGTCTTCCTGAAGTCAGTACACATTGTGCGTCCTGACACCGTCCCCAACAAGGAGTGACAAAACCAACCGCCATTGAATGTTTATTGCCAACCTCCAAGAAGATGATAACGTTACACAAGAGGATAAAGAGAAATTTGTTTACTATGCATTTAAGATCACAATATTAATATGGCAAATAATCAGATATGCCTTAAATCTTATTCAATCTGATCAGAAAAATTCAGGATGTGTTGAGGTATAACAGAGTGACGCTGGAAAGGCTAATTAATATTTTAATTAACTTAATAATGAATGTTAATAAACTATCCTGATTACACTTCCAAGTGTAACAGGTTAATAATTTCTAGTTCTTTAAAAATGGCACAGGCAACACTACATTCTACTGTCTGCAGGTTCTAAATGGTGATAAGACAATACAAAACTTCATAAATTATGCTTAGCATAGCAAAATGCATCTAACATCTCATGTTACAAAAAACTACATATATTTTAAAGAAAGATGGAGATCCTAAATAATTAATCAGGTGAGATCAATGGGAGATAAATGTGTGAGAACATTTATTTCTATTATGCTAACAATAACTATGAAAATAATTTAACATTTGATGATCATTCTGAAGTGTTGCTTGGTTGAATTGCGTATAAACAAAATCAAACACTCTTCTGCCCCATGATATTCAAAAACAGGAAAATAATTAACTGAACTGATCTTTTGTTGATTAGCCAGTGTCATAATGCTTATCTCATAGTGGTCACAAGAATCTTCACACATTTTAACTGACAAAATCCAACGAGACAGCTCAAGTTTTTTTGTTGCAGAAAGATCACAAGTAATTTGCTTCTTCTTTTCAAAGTATACAGAATGAAAAGATTTTTCTAAACAAATATGTTCTTTCGTACCTTATAAACTAAAATGGATAAAAGAGCAAATATTGATTCACTTACAGTAAACCACATCTGTCACAAAGACATTTCTAACTGGGCATCTCTATACTATCAATGGCTTATAGGTATTTGTTGGATTAGGCTAACGTTGACGTAACATAAAAGTTACATCATCATATGTCACTGATGACGTAAGCGTGACAGACGACAAATGCACATTGCTAATTATTATATGAGAGGTTGATGAAGGTGCAAAATAAGATATATCATCTACACATATCATAGTCCAGATATCAAAATAAATATTTTAAATTACATTATATTTTCTCTGGGTTAAAACTGATATCTTTGCATGGTGAGAAATAATAAATTTACATAATCATTATACAATTCTGTTTGTAATTTTAAATGATATCTCCACTAAATTAATTTGGGATTAAAAATGGGGGGGGGGGCAGTAGGTTAAGGGAGATTGTGTTACACAAATCTTGGGAAGTTAGAAAAAACCCACCTGACTACCCCAAAAAACAAAAAAATCCTGGTTTAACTTGACCTCGAACACTGATAAATTGTATTGGTACAAAATATATAACTACTTCAGACACATAGTAGATTACTGTTATTAACTAAAACGAATACCCGTCCTAGAGAACTAGTATATATGCTGAATAGTGTGATTCTTTTAATCACCGCTACCCACAACACTGGTTTAAATACTGTTGCTGGGTTTAGGTTTTTAATGTGTTCTGATATTTATATGTATCTATGATAAGAAAAGACATCAATGTATCCAGACTTCGCCATTCATAGTAGAACCTGAAATTGTGCACGCACACACACAGACACAGACACAGAGAAAAGAGTAAAGAAAATGATTTTTTTTGTTTTTTGAAATCCACCCCCCAAATAGGTTTTTAGAAGTGGGTTCAATTTTCAATGTAAGTTTATGCTAAATTGGTCCCTCAGTTTGTGTCCAGCAGTATTCACGCTTGTTTTTTGCAAATTTGAACTTTTTAGTGTCCAACAAAGGGAGCGAGAAGTAACTTATTCATTGATCACACCTTTTTCTAATTTTTTTAATTGATCACTCCCAACAACAGGATGCCAAAAGACATTGGTCACCTGGAGGTTGAGAAAAAACACATATTTCATTTGTTATGTAAGTAATTATTATTGTTGTTGTTGTTATGGAAGTTCCACGGTTGTTGACAACTAAGATTACCATACTGCGAGGCTATTTGGCACTTATTTTTAGTTTTTTTTCGCAATAACTGGTAAAGTTATTACTGAAATTTTATCATTTATACATCAAACTGTATCACTACCTGAGACCCTCCAATGGTGGTATGAAAAAAAAAATCAGAAAAAAATTTAAATTGTACCTGTGTTCTTACCATTACATATAAATAACAATATTAATTCTGAGTAATTTTCTCATATAGGATTGATATGAAACTTGGTTCAGACCTTCGGGTAAACCATCCTCATCTTACTCCTCCTGCTACTACTATCTTGGATGATAGATGCATTGTTGAACTTATGGTTCTTGTTTATTAATATTGCATTTTCTTGTAATGTCAAATCATGATTGTTTATGATTCTTATCTTTATTATCTTATTATTATTATTTATGTATTAGGTATTTAGAAACAGTGTAGAATTAAGTTATTAAAATAATCAAAAAGTTGCCTGACAACAATATTAATAATAATAAAAACTAGAGAACATAAAATACTCCTAGAGCTATGGTCACAACATATCAAAATTGTAAAAGTTTAGAGCCAGTAGTTTTTGCTTTTTATTTTTTTCTCATATAATTGCAAGTAAATACAATAACTAGCACTCAGAATAATACCAAGGCGGTTGTGAAGGTAGGGTAATTTTTTGTTTGGGATTTCCTTACATTTCTTTTAGCAAATTTTAATTAATAAAAAAGGGTACCAAATAGCCCTGCAGTACAGTATCCATTATCTCATGCCTCTGCACTTCTCTCATCCTATCTTCTCATTCTTTCCCTTATCCATTCCAATCTTTGTTGCCTGTCCATGATTTTATCTAAATATTATACAAACATGGATTAGTTTCATATGCAAAGATTTTCTTACCTATCAGTAAACTACCTAACTTTGTTTTCTGCCCTCTCTTCCTACCCTCTTATTAAACTTATATGCAAAAATGTTCTTACACCCTCAGTAAATTACCCAACTTTCTTCTCTGCCCACTCCCTTCCTAACCACTAATTGAATTATTTAACTTCCCTTTCTCCCCTTGAGTAAACTACCTAATTTTATTTTCTCCCGTTTCTTTCTAAATAAAATAAGGAATACTTTAAATGAAATAAGTAATATTTTGCTTAATTTATAGAAATAAAACAGGAAATATTTCAGTAAAATAATATTTCAATTTATATAATCTATTCCCCTGCAGTATAACCGAATCATTTACAGTTTAATGTTATCACCATTAAGCTATTCACATGCAGTAAGTACTTGTCATTTTCAGTCCAATGTCATAATTATTGAGCTATTTGCATGCATTTGGACCTCATTATTTTCAGTCCAATGTTATAACCATTGGGATATTCCCATGCAGTAATACCATATCATTTTGACTCCAATGTTATAAACATTGAGCTATTCCCATGCAGTAAGTGCTCAACATTTTCAGTCCAATGTTATAAACATTGAGTTATTTCCCTGCAGTAAGACTGCATCATTTTCAGTCCTATGTTATACCCGCTGAGCTATTCCCATGAAGTCCTCATCATTTCAAGTCCAATGTTATAAGTATTGAGCTATTCCCATGTAGTTAGACCTAATGATTTTCAGTCCAATGTTATAACCATTGAGCTATTTCCATACAGTAATACCTCATTATTTTAAGTCCAATGTTATAACCATAGGGCTATTCCCATGCAGTAGGACCTAATCATTTTCAATCGAAATGGATGCATGGATATTCCCATGAAGTAATACCTCATCATTTTAAGTCCAATGTCATAACCATTGGGCTATTTCCATGCATTAAGTCCTCATCATTTTAAGTCCAATGTTATTATTTTAATTAAAATAATCTTCATTTTATTCAGAAAAAAAAGGGGATAAATGGAATTTAGGTAGTTTACTGAAGAGATAGGAAGAGAAAGGGGGAGAAATGGAAGTTAAGTAGTTTACTTAGAGAGTAGGCGGGCAGAGAAGAAAGTTCAGTAATTTACTGAGGGTGTAAGAACATTCCCGCATATGAAACTAATCCATGTTTGCATAACATGTAGGTAAAAGCATGGACCAGCAACAGAATTTGGAAGGGATAAGAGAGAGATGAGATGATACAGCAATGGGTTAGAGAAGAGCAGAGGCACATGAGATAATGGATAATTTTCATTGTCAACACAAAAGTTTGAAAAAT
>VCCN01007085.1:10356693-10375332 GCA_006491835.1 Architeuthis dux | reverse complement strand
ATAAACTTCCAACAATCTTATAGTTTTCAAAATCAGAGAAGCAAAAGGAAATTTTTATCATTGATTTTTATTACTAGCAATAATACCCGGCATTGCCTGGAGGGAAAATAACTGAAAATATAACAACATTGGTTCCCCATGCTTTAGATGAGCAAATGAAAATAGTTCCTCCTCGAATTTGACCCATAATATTTTTTTTTTAAATACTTAATATATTAATTAATTCAAATTTCACAGCTGTAAAAAGAATTGCATCATTTTTTTTGCACCATGGGATTGGCTGTCTACTTCAGTCATTATCAAACAAAGTTTTTTTCTTTCTTTCTCACTCACTATATTCTTTTTCTTTCTTTTCCAAGTGGAAACTTGAAATTTTGCACACTCACTCTCCTCAATGAGTAGGGAAATTACTTTTTTTGTTTCACGGTTGGTTTTTGAAAATTTGAACTTTTTAGTGATCACCTACTTAACAAAAGGAGAGAGAAGTAACTTATTCATTGATCACACCTTTTTCCAATTTTTGAATTGATCACCCACAACGTGTCAAGCTACCTAAAGACGTTGGTAATGTGACAGTTTCTATTGAGTGAATAACCAGAACTGGGTTTTTTTTTCAAAACATTAATTTTGGTTCAAACCATACTGGTAGTATTTTCATCAAGCTAACTTAAATTTACTACCACTGTTTAATTTACAAGATAAACAGAAGCATATATGGGTGGAGGTGATTCATAATTTTCCTTGGAGTGCTAGTTCTGTTTGTTTCTTTGACCATAACAATGGATTCTTCCACTTAAAGGTAACAATTTTGCTGATGAAAATATGTTCAACCAACAATTTGAAACAATGTACTCATCAACTTAGTTTTGGCTACATGTCCTTACGTTAGGATTATTGTTAACACAAGTACCGACCCTCCCCTTTTAGTGCAATGGGTAGGTGCCACATCAGGTCTTACTGATCGCTGGTGCAAGGTAAATTTTTGAGGCCACAGGTAAAATCCTAGGCCTCTACGCTTAGCAATACCAAGCCTCAGTAAGCCCTCATTGGCTACAGTATTGCATTGGCGCAAAGCTACTACAGAATGTACAAGTAGAATCCTATTTGCCTTAACCCCCACAAGTAATGGGTGTGACACAAGGTCAGTTTTAATGTGGGAACCTCACACGCGAACATGTGAGGCAGGTAACAAATTCTGTTTAGTTCTTGCAACTAGTGTCGCAAGGTCATAAGAGAGTTTTTGTCTTAAGGTCTCAGGATGAATCCTGCGCACTCTTGACTTGATTTGACAGGGTGGGACCATGTCTCATGGGACAAAACCCCATTGCGTCCATCTGATCTTAAATGGTCAGGACTCCAGAAAACCAGATTTGTTTATTTGCCTCAAGGTCAGTTTTAGTGTGGGGTCCCGCACACGTACATGCAGGAAGTTCTAAAAAATCTCCCTAGTCCCCACGACTAATGTCCCGAGGACATTAGGGCAGGCTTGACACTTACAGGACGAATCCTGGGCATGCTGAACTTTGATCTCGGGACAAATCCTGAGCTTGCTGAACTAGGGTCATGGGACAAATCCCGGGCAATGTTTTGCAGAACTGTTGGTCAGAAAACCAGAGATGTACTGTGAGTCGATTTGATATGGGTGTCATTGGCATTATATACCTAAATACATGTAATTAACATCTTGCTAAGGATAGCTCATTTGCATATATTTTATAAACAATGCAGAATAATTAAATTAATAACTAAATTTAATCTCCAATCTGTTAATACTCGAGTGGAATAATCAAATATTGTTGCAAAGAAAATATTATTCATTTAGCTAAAATTCGAAGCAAACAAACAAAGGGAGATAATTAAGCAGGCCTTGATATTATCAGGTTACGTCCTTACCAAATCTCCATTAGTAAGATGATAGCTGTACTGAGTTTAGGACAAAATAAAAAAGGTATTAATGTTATTGGTGTTATCAATATACAGAGACATGACACAAATAGAAACGTGCCACTATTTTCAAACAAGAGCATTTATTCAACACTCTAAATCACATGTGGACAACCAAATTTCAATTCAAATCTGGCCCGTGGCAACATTTTTTGTGGCCTGCGGCTAATTATGGCATTTATTTAAAATCTTACATAATTTTTCTAGGAAAGTCAATTTTATAATTGATATTGTAAAATTACTATTGTTTTGGCTTCATAAATCAATAATATAATAATTGTAATTAATATTTTTAATATTAATACGAGTTAAAAATATTATGCATATAAATTTGACATTTTTTAAGTGAATGTGTGGCCCAAATAAAGATGAAAAATGTCTTATGTGGCCTGCTAGACCAAAAATGTTATCCATGCTGGCTCTAAATAAAGCAAACATATTATGCAAATTAAAATTTGGTAGACTTGCGATTGGCAGATTTTTAATTTCTTTTCTCTTACAAGCACTAAATTTATCAAATCTGCTATCTTTTCAGAAATCTGACCAGGCTGAATTCAATACATAAAGCAAATCTTTTAGAGTAAGATTCGAAATGGCAATTTCCATAGGATTAATGTCAGCTGACTGATTTGGCCACGAGAGTTGATTAATACCTTTTTGGACCTGGCATTTTCAAGCATTTTTGATGCATGACACAGAGCTCCTTTTTTGTGAAAATACCTTTTTTTGTCTAAATAACTGTCAACCTATCCACCATCTCAATTGCTCATTGCTTTCTCTGCTGAATGTTAACAGGTTTAAGAAATGGATTTCTTCCATCTGCCCTGCCATAATAAACGATGTGATAAAGATATTGTACTACGTATACCACCTGGTAATGGGAATTTTTGCAATTTCCTGTTTCAGCAAGGTCTTTCTGTAAACCTGAACAAAATATAGTGGTTTCCTTTCATTTGTGTATTGTACAACCACATAGTTCAGAGATGAAAGTGAAAGTTCTAATTTCAATGCTATTTGACACCGTTTCAACCCCCCTTGGAACTGATCAACAATAAGCCCCTTTTTCAAAATCTGACAATCCCTGTGCTCCTGGAGTACAAGGCACTGTGAAGTAATTGTACAATTATTTCTCGTACATTTTTATAGTAAACTGAATAATTGTCAGCTAGCTAGACCTGTGGAAATTCCATGGGTGTTGAAATCTAAGATATCATCATTACTCTTGCATATATATTTCTGCAATTAAAGTAGGCGGGGAAGGATAAGAAGGAGGATGAAAGATATGAGGAGAATTTAAATGTTGCTGTAAGATACTATGCTTTACTTCCTGTGGACAGCAATTGACTCCTAGTCATCTTTACCCACTTTGTAAAAGGTAAAGCATCAAAAGGGGAAAGGAGTAACAAAACGAATGAATCAACAATTTTATTCTTGTGAGAAGACACCAAAGAAGAAATGAATAATGATCAGAAAGCGAAATGGTCACACATACAAACAGAATAATATTATAGATGAGTATATATTTATTAAATATCAAGTCTGAGTAATAAAGGTACCTTCTTTACTTCTTGATTGTAAAATCTAATAAAAAGTTGGAATAGAAGAAAAATAAAAAAATAAATCTGAGAATGATGGGGTTGGTCTCCAATTTTCATGTAAGCAAAAGAGAAGATATTATAAAGGTTGTAGAAGTGAAATCAGAGGGAGCAATTGAGCAGAGGAAAGTTAGTGAACTACTAAAGTGTTGGGGCGAAGCTCTTGGAAAATGTTGTTTTTTATTATTTTTATTAATAATGGAGAAGAAACGCACAATCTGATTAGAGTAAATAAAGTGTGTGGATCCAGCAAAAAGTCTTTGAAGGTGTCTAAGGGAATTCGATGTGAGAAGCAGATGTGGACAAGTATGTGTGAATAGTTTAAAAGGAACAGAAACTCAAAATGTATTGTCTATAACTTTGAGAAGAGTCATTAACATTTCAACTTTTGTGTGGACAATCAAATCTCTTCTTCCTATCTCTGATGTTATCAACACAATGTTTCGGCTGATCCATTCTTCAGCCCTTGTCAGGTCTATAACTCAAGAAAAGTGGCGAATCATTTTTTTCTTCCACACAAAGAAACTGGACAAACCTTTTTATCCAGGCAAAGAAAATTGTAATCAATAATATACCACCCAGATCAATCCATTTTTCGGCAGCGCTAGGTACACTGACATAATCATACTGCCAACCAAGCACTCAGGCGAATCAAAATTATGCACGGGGTGGGGTGGTGGTAGGGTGTTCCCCAACACCTGCTTTGCTAAGCAAAGAAAGCCACATGGTGTTGAAATGTGTACTAGCCTGACATGCATTCAGCTGACAAGCAGATATATACAGCTTTCTTCAACCACCTCACTCCCCAACAGAGGACTTTGACATGTTATCAAATGTAATTTTGTCTACCCCATTAATGTGAGAAAAAAAAAAAAATTCTTATGAAAGACTTTTCTCCAATTACTAAAAGCATTATGGATTTTTCTTACCGAGAATAAGGCTAGAAAATGTAAATAAGTATACATTTCTCAAGGTTTACCATATTTTCCCTATTTTGAAAAGGGTTTATTTTTTTATACTTTCCTTTCAGAAATTAAGTAAAAAGAAATCGTCTAGAAGGAAATTTCACTCTCTTTCTCTCTCCATGTGTCTTCTATACAACAAAAAATGAGTTATATACTTACCGCCTTGAGTCAAAGCAAAAACCAATTTGTTCTTTTCCATTGTTCCCTATATCAGTATCTTCTTATATGTACAATAATACAATATTTTAGTATACACATCTGTAATAATTGATAATTAAATGAACGGAAATGCAGTAAAATGGTAGAAGCAAACAACCAGTTCTAAGTTAAAGTCATATGATCTAAAACTAAATATAAACAAAAATGTGTGAGTCAGTGATTGTGTCTGTGTGTGTGTGTGTGTGTGTGTGAGAGTAGGGAAGGAGTAAGTTCTTTAGAGTCTGTTGTAAAAATTTATTTTTTCTTTGACCTCATTACAATATGTTCATCTTTTTCTCACATATATATATATATGAAATAAAGGAATGGATAATTTTATAGTGGACAAAATATAATAATTATAAAGACAATTATCAATTAATTAATTAATAATTAATTGGAACCAATATCAGCCCAGTATCAGTGTTAGCGATTGCTAAACAGGCGGCCTAGATTGTATAAATGAATAAAGAAATGAGCATAGTGTGAGGATCGACCCTGTGTCAACCCTATCATATTCTATCAGATATTAAATTATCCATTCCTTGATTTCATACTGTCGACATAGGGAGCCACTTTATATCATGTGCCTAAAAAAATATGATCTGTTAGAATAAGGAAGCGAGTGTATGTGTATGTTTCTGACTGCTTCCTTTCCATGAGAGTGCTGTTAGCTCAGTGGTAAAGAGCAGGACTGCGTAGAGGTTGCTTCCAGGGTGGACGCAGAGTCGATCCCTGTACGGCACTCATTTCTTTATTCATTTATACAATCTAGGCTGCCCGTTTAGCAATTGTTAACACTGATGTATCTAATCATAACACAGGTTTACCCCATTATCCGAAAGTATAGCATTCCGATAAAAACCCTTTGTAAGCTGAAATGGCACAAAGCGAAGAAACAATTAACATTATTTTATATGGGAAAAGTTTTGAGCATTCTTAGACCCCATAGAAAGGTGATGATGGTATGTTAAAGCGAATTGTCAGAGATTGGGGTTGGAAGAGGTATAGGATACTGGGGAGTAGAAGAGAGAGGATGAGGGTGACTGCTGCCTCTAAAACAGCTCGCTGCAAAACAAATGCTGAATGCTATTTTCACTTTTTTTTCGTAAAAGCAAACAGTGATGTAAGGCAAACTTTCAAAAAATGGGGGATAACATTATATTAATGTGTTAAAAATATTCTATTATTTTTCATTTGAAAATATTTAAATGTTCCAACTGAAATTTAAAAAAAGTGTCAGACACCATTCCTCTAGATGTTTTTGTTCGTGCTAAGATTTTATCTTCATCAATTTAGAGCAGGTGTAGGAAACCAACAGCCTGTGGGCCAGATCTGGCCTGAGAACAAATATTGGGATACAATGCTTACTTTTTATGATTCTTTGGGTCTTTTTAATAGATTCAAATGATACCTTGATTAAAATCGTATCGTAACTAAAATGAGTTCTTTGATTACTAATTAGCATTCTTGGTTAAGCACAAATGATTTTCTAGCATGCGTTATTCATTGATTTGAGGCAAAATATAACTGGATGTATTTAAATGGATAATTTCTATATTTCAAGCTTTTATTCTTTTTTTCTTTTATATGGTATTTGTCTGGTCCACCGGCCACTCATTGAACGCAATCCAGCCCGCAGAGGCAAAAATGTTGCCGACCCTTGATTTAGAGTCATGACATTGATAAAGCAACTATTTAATTCATGATTGTAAGAGTCTGCTTAGTCACTCACTAGAAACTGTCATGCTACCAACTTCTTTTGGCAGCATGCAGAGTGGGGGTGATCAATTAAAAAAAGGGGTGATGAATGAATAAGTTACTTCTCTCACCTTTTTTCAAATTTAAAAATAAACAAGCGGGCACAAACTTACATTGTAAATTGAATCCCCCACTAAAAACCTATTTAGGGGAGGAATTTTTAAAAAAAACAACAAAACAAAAAAAACGTTTTTTCTAGACATAATACGGAGTAAATGTTGAAATCTCTAGCCCTCTAGCTCCATTAGTGTGGCCTGTACATGTGATACATACATAGCCAGCCAGCCAGCCAAACCGACTTGAAAACTGAAGAAACCTATTTTGACAGTTTTGGCGACAATTTCAGTTGACGTTTTCCAATTCAATAACTGAAGTACAAAGACATTTCTGAACTTTTTCCATAATTTTTTCTGAGTACCTATTTGATATAGAAAAGCCATAGAATTAATAAAGTATCAGCATATTAAGAGTAATGTAACTCCAGTTTTGCATGACTACCCATATTTTATGGTTTTTATCCAAATACTTATAGGTCTGGTGTACCAGGGTTTGAGATTTCAAACTAGAAGTTGATTAAATTGGTAAACAATCAGAATACAGTGCAATGATCCTTTTTCACAGTCTTTCATTTTCAGTTTGGCAAAGATAATTAAATCTAGTCTATTATCAGACTATTGTTTTGGATTAAATGAAATATTTTATTTTAAGAATACATAAACTTGTATGCAATTATTCTTGAAGTGGATGCATAAACTTTTGTGTTACCACTATTTGTTAACACAAGACCAAAATGGCTATTTCTTACATCATTACTCCTCTCTTAGATATGTCCTCTGACAAAAGTTTACTATATAGATATTTACTAAACTTAGCTTAGTGTGTCACAAGGCCACAACAATGGGGCAGCCACATGGATTGAACTCATTTCCCAAGCTACCCTACCAAATTCATTAAACATCACACTACACCAGATGCCCAGGATACAGAAAGTGAAATGTTTGAATCACTAGAAATAGTCAAGACTCTATACAAGAAAAATGAAAGAGGATTGGGATATAAATAAGAACAGGAAATCGCCCTGCAAACACATGTCTGTTTCGCTCCGCTTCTTTTCTTAAACACAGCTAAATACAGTTATGAACCAAATGCGTTCAAACTAAACACAGCTAAACAGATAAGAACAAACAAACAACAAAGGCACTAATATCAGACACCATTACAATGTCGACGAGGTAAAGGAACGAATAAAAGAATGCGCCATAATAAAACAAACTATCCGACCTATCTGCCAAAAAAAAAAAAAAAAAAATGCATCTCCCACAATTTGATTGCAAAATGGAAGGGAAAATCATCAGATGGAAGAAATGGGTTACCAGGCTAAAACACCTTTTCATTGCAGAGATGATCAGAGATATCAGACAAAAAGCAATGCTATTAACATTTGCCGTTGATGACCTAAACAACACTATGGAGGATTTACTGAATGAACACTTAACGTCACGAGGAGATGAAACACATCTCGACAGACTTGTTACAGCAGTGTAAAGCTATTTCTATGCCACCCCACTATCAGCCCCCAAATACACACAATGGCTAATGCCAGTATCTGAGGAGGATGCCAGAAGATATGTATACATACAACAAAAAATTGATGAAGTTGAAAAAAAGTTGCGTCTATCCGAGAAGCGCGAACAACAAAACAAGATCACACACAGAACAAAATCAAAAGCATCGTGGACACACCAGCTCAGAGAAACAAAACAAAGACAAAGAAAACAATAACAGCACCCACACAAAATAAAGACAACATGAAAATAAAAAGCCAGTCTGACAGACACATAACAAAATCAAAAAACGTGAACACGCCAACTAACACAAAGAAAAATAAAAAAATAATCAAAACATCAACAAATACGCAAAATGAAAAATACACAACAAAAGCCACTAAAATATTAACATATACACAAAACGAATCATTTGGCCCTGAAAATCAACATGCCGACACTTCGAACAAAAGGATCTACATTGACCCAGATTCACTTTGGAACATGTGGAGCTTAATATGGTTTCACCTGGGTGAAATTAAAGGCAGAAATAAATAGCAAGAAAAAAAGCCCACTATAACCGCTTACCTGATAAAGCAACACTAGAAAACAGTACAAACAAATGAACAAACATTTCCAGTAAGCTAAAACACGAAACAAAAACAATACAAAGAACAGAAAACTTCCAGTAAGCTATTACACTGAAATTTTAAAAAGAAAAGGTGAGTGGTGTAATGTTTATGTTTTTAAGTCAATAAACACGCTGAATCGGAGGCTAC
This sequence comes from Architeuthis dux, assembly GCA_006491835.1. Classification (NCBI taxonomy): domain Eukaryota; kingdom Metazoa; phylum Mollusca; class Cephalopoda; order Oegopsida; family Architeuthidae; genus Architeuthis; species Architeuthis dux. The sequence goes on along the minus strand of VCCN01007085.1, from coordinate 10,366,546 downwards.
CCAGCAGCACCCATTTAACGAGTCCTGTTTCTGGTACTGGAAACAGGAGCTCGGATGTGGGAGCAATCGCTCTGCAAACACATGTCTTTGTTTCTCTTCGCTTCTTTTCTTAAACACAGCTAAATACAGTTATGAACCAAACACATTCAAACTAAACACAGCTAAACAGATAAAAACAAACAAACAACAAAGGCACTTTTTTTATCATTTAGAGGTTTTAAAATAAAAAAAAAAAACCAGTGAAAGAAGCGTAATTTACAATATATTTTTATTTTTTCCTAAATCCAGTCAATTAATCATTAAATTAACTAATTTTCTTTGAATCAATTTTTCGTGGCCTACTTTATTTTTTAAAGATTTCTTGACAGAACAGTTTAATTTTTCTATTGAGGAAAGAAGAGAGACACATTCTTCAAAGAAATAATTTGTTGTTGTTATTGACAACATGTAAAATTAAACATCTAAAAACCTGCTTTACAAATAAGCTTAATTAATCTATACTTATATAACTTATAGGAATGACAAAATAATTTTCTTTGGCAGAAAAGCGACACCTGATGAAAAAAAAAATGCACATAAAAGTTTTGTTCGAAAAAAATGACCAAGAACTTAAAAGTAAACAAAAATGACTTTGAAACATTACAATATTCTACTTAATAATTAATGAAAATTTGTTTTCCGTTTCTCTTGACTGAAATTTGGGCGTTTTTCTTTGTAGGAAAGCCAAGAAAAAACTATCATGTTTCATGTTTAATTACGTTTTTAAAATAGGGTGTTGATGTCTGCTGGATTATTTCTCTGATCAGTTGCAAAAATTCATTTCATAATATAATGTTTTTTTATCATCCTGTTCCAATGTTGTTATTTAAGATGCAAAATAAAATTATCTTTTAGAAATTTCATTGTTTTTTTGTTTTTTAATCTCTAAAATGGTAAAAAGAATATTTGACGAAAAGACAAGTCGGCAAAAGTGTTCTTTGCCAAACAGGTTGGCTCCGAATCATCTGTAGGATGAAACTGCTGTCGGCTGACTGTGTGTTGGCGACATGTCATTCACTGAAAAGTCAGAGAACCATGTACAGATCAGTTCATCTACAGTCTCTGACATTTCTTTAATAATTTGGAGACAGGTCTCACCAAAGGTAACATATACCACCTTGCTGCCTACACGTTTTTCTGACATTTTCTGTTTGCCAGTCATCTACAATAAACTGAATCAGTTTTGATTTGCTAGATGGACAAGCTAGCAGGCACTTCCACTGCTTGATTCTATGACAGGCATTATGGTAGAGAACACCACACCTTTATCAGAGACCCTCAATTTTCTCTCGACGATTTAATTGATAGCTCTCTGTAAACATCAAACACAACATCAAGTCTCTCACTGTCTCCACTATTCTTCATGACAAGGTCAAACACCTGTGCAGACAGTTCACCAAAAGTGTTGTTTTCACCATGCATCCTCTGAAGTAAACACATGTCATCCAGTACACAATGGTGCTTGGACATTGTCAGTCGGAGCAACTTTCTTTTCATGTTCTCTAGCTAAAGCTGCCTTGTTTGTCTTTTTCATTGTACCATCACTGTTTGAGAGAGACCACAGGAGAGGCCCCATAGGATGTCTGAGTACCTCTCATATGTCAAGATTTCTATTTGTTGATATAAGAACTATCTAAACAAATAATATCCGGTCTGCTTTGAGGACTGTCTCTTTTTAACATGTTTTTGTATGCTGTTTTCCTTTAGATTGGTAAATGTTTTGAGTTTCATTTTTGGAATGCAGTCAAAGAGTGATTTTGTACTGCCTGGCTGTAATCTTTCACTCTAGAAGGTCACATAGGCCTTTTCACCTTTCCTTTGAGCCTCTAAAAGATCAGTAGCAACATCCACCAGCTTTTCCAGTGGACAGGCTGACAATGTCTGAAGGATTGGTGTTGGAGGGGTTTGTCCACTGGGTATCTAAAATTTCTTTCACTGATTCCACATCAGCCTCATCCCTTCTTATATGTAAAGAGACTAAGTTAGCATGAACAACCCCTGTATTATGAAGGACAATCACGTCTCGTAGATATTTCAAGTATGTGCTGCGATACTCAGCAGTAAGGTAATACTTGGTGACTGCAGTTGGTTTGAGACTGAACCCTTTGATACCTCCAGCAGTTTGGGTGTCCTTATGGACTGTTAGTTTGATCAACTGGTATACATACAAATGGGTTGTTGTCTCTAACCTGCACTGCAAAACCACCTTTCCTAGGGTGATCCTTTGCCAGTCTTGTCATATCTGTTAGGTATACTGGCAGAAATCTTGCATAATTTTGCCTGTCAGATGCAAAACACCACAGAATTATCATGGACACTGGATGTAGGTCTAATCGCCAGTTTCCTCCTCTTGAAGCTCGGATGAATTCCAGAAGAATATTAATTAGGTCGATATCTGTGAATCAGCCAAGTATTGGATTGCAAGCTAAGTCATTCAGAACTGCATTAAGGTTCTCACTGCATGGTTTCTCATTGAGCTGTTCCAAGCACTTGGAGACATCAGGTAGTAGCTGGAGGTCCTCATGGTGGCTTCTTTCTAACCAGCAGAAAAAGCTTTTTCATGCAAGTCCCAGGAGAGCTTCATAAACAAGTTCGTAGAAACGAACACTATGAATATACGGACAGCCTTCAAGTACACTGTCAATGGATCCTTCAGCTATGACACCAGACTCAATTGCAAGGTCCAGCATCACAGCGTATTTCCCAATGACTGAAAGAAGCATACATGTTGTATGGAATGCTCCCATTCTCAGAATGATTGGCTGAAACATATCTTGGTGCTTCCATGCTATTTCAGCAGCTTTAGCATAGAGAGCTTGGTTAAACACACACAATCTCCTGTAGATGGAGAGCTTTCATGATTTGCAATGCCTGGCTTAAAACTTCATACACTGTTAAAGGTTATGTTGCTGGTGCATTAATGGCTGGTAGACTGACAGTGTCTTTTGCAGCTGGTACACCCATTCTACTTTGGATGTTGAATCCTGTCCATGATGGGACACATTGGTTAGATGTATCTTGTAGTCTCACAAGTGTCCATACAAGGTTCTTCATCTTGAGTGTCTAGTGGAACAGAAGCTTTGCTTTGAGGCCTACAGTGTTGTCCTGCAATATATTCAGGAAGCTGAAGTGTAGTTAGTGTGATAGATCTTTTCTTTTCCTTCTGGAGTTGTACTTTTGATCTGGAAGGTTCAGCTGTTCCCCCCTTCGCCTGTACAATGATATCATTAACACAATGTGAAGTTCCTTCTTCACTCAAAGTTTCTTCTCTTCTGTCAATGTTATCATAGACTAAGACTGTTGGCATATCCGTAAGTACATTGCTTGGAAGGGCTACCCCTTGCTCTTCCTCTGTTAACAATTTCTGAAGACAAAGAGCAATATCTATTTCCATCAATTTTGAGTATGAGATTCCATGCCCAAGTTGATTGAGAATCTTTATGAGTTCCACATTGCCTATCAGACTCTTCACATAGGAGAAGAAACTCAGGCCATCAGCCTATGGCAGTGAGTAAACAGCGTGGATCAGAAATAAAGAATATCTCCCAGTGAGACTCAAACTTTTGTACCTCTCGCCACAAGGGAAGCCAGGTTAAACACACCTGTTGCTTTGCCATCTAAGCTACAGATGTGTTGATGGCTTACAGAGGCTCAAATCCAACCCTTAAAGCCACTCTCTATCTCAATTTCTCCTGCACCACATTTCTGTACTGGTAGTATCAGTAAAACAAATATTTTATTATTAATTTTTATTACATAACATTATTATTAAAATGCTGACTACTATTTACATTGATCTTAATTTTTAGTTTTTTTTAAGATGAAGTTAAATAGTAGTCAAAAATTAATAATAACAGGATTTCAAAAAAGATTTTTTTAAATTTCTCTTCCTGATATTCTTTGGTTTGATATTCTCAATCTTGGACAACCAGCTCTGATTATAGAATAAAACAAGATAAAGTTGTCTATGGCTAAATACTGGGTCGAACAAGTATATTCCAACCTTCTAAAACGTTTGGTCTGGGACTTTATTGTCATGGAATATCATAGATCTTTTTTCTATCTCAATGAAATCATTAATAACTCTGTGGGTAGTAACAGTTTATGATAGCAGAGTCAATGTGTTAGGGGTAGTGTAGTGAGATCTTATAATTTACACAATTTCTTCAGAGAAAATTCTTTCTACATATATATTGAAAGTGTTGCACATACCATAGGTATGAATGTATATATGTAGATAGATAGGTAAAAAGTATTGATGGATCCATGGATAGAAAGGACATTTCTGACAATAGAGTTAATATGCCCTGGGGGAGTAAAGAAAGTGTTAAAACACATAGTAACATGTAGGTAGGAAGATACTTATTATGCTTAGCTTAGTGTGGCACATAATAACAAAAAGAAAAAAATCCATTGAGAATTGAACTATCAATGGCTTGTGAGACTGGTGTAATAAAATGAGTTTACAAAACGGTCAATCACAGTATATATAATATCAAATTGACAGCACAACAATGTAATATAATACTTCATGGATATCTCGTGGATTGGTGATTTTCGTCCAGTGGTAGGATGTAGAAAGATTACAACTCAGACTTTGGTTGTTGTGGTTGTGTTGCTTTATTCAAAATGTTGATTTGAGAGAGAATAAGAAGTTGAACTAGGGACAAGTTTTCTTCTCCAGTCAAATAAGGAACCCATTTCGTCTGACCACCTCTAGCTGGACAGAAAGGTGGCAGGAATGTTTTAACTTTTTGCTGTTTCTGCTTCCACTGATACTGACCAATGTGGCTAGCTGGATGATTTAAAAAAAAATACATATTCAAGGTTAAAGTCACATCATCATACAGATACATGTGACGATTACGTGCACTGCCCTGATTTGACCATGTGTACAATCATGACCTTCTGAGGTCAAGCCATGCTTGTTCAATATATTTCACTAGCTGGCTAATTAATGCTCTGTCAGGTGCCAAAGGTATGTAGGTTGGTAGTTACAAACAAATGTGTTACTATTAATATATAATGTGTAGCAGCATCATCTAAAACGTTATTAAAAAGAAAAAAAGATTATATATAATCTTTTAGAAAACTCCATAGTATCTGATCTACAATCAACTTACTGTAGGTTTTGACATAAAATGAATGAAAAAAAAACAAAAAAAAAACAAACTAATGAGTGAAAAAAGAAAAAGTTTGATTGTTAAAGTTGTGTTTATTATGTGGATGTAAGGAAATCCGACGGGATGGATAGCTGCACTTTTCTGCAATGTTCAAATTTCTTCTGATGAAGTTGCTCACAGCAACAAAATGCATAAAGGTCTATCTTCATGATAATAAATATGTTTGAGACCTAACACACTTTTCTTAATCTTCCTTTTCCACATTGTCTAATCACATCTACTATTGTTAAAGTTAAAACAAAACTGACTTACTTGCATGTACTGTAGGAGGAGCATTATTATAATCACCATACAATGCTTTGTCTAAACGCTGTAATGAAAAAAGAAATTGACAAACTCAAGACAAGAAATTTCTGTTAAACAACTTAAACAACAATAAAGTTTGATAAAGAAATGTTTGTAGTTCATCAAAACTATGATCACTGACTTGAAAACCATTCACATTAAGTTAGCTACAAAATTAATTTTTTGCACATTTGCCTCAAATCTTACCGCGACACAAATTACATTTTGAAATAATTTTGTGTTTTCTGTTCTGTAATCTAGGATATGTATTTTTTCTTGAGTAGTAAAGTTTTAGTGCTCATGTCACATCCCAAAAATATTCAGTCAGTCTGGTTAATTCGCTTTGTATTTTTCAAAAAATAAATACCATTAAATGAAGTTACCACCAATTTAAGCAAAAAATAATGATGTCACAGGCAACTATACAAGGAGAAAACAGCACAAACCTTTTCTCTTTTTCACCCCAGCTTTTTAACAGTATTGATGGATAGAGTCCTCGCCAATGACAAGATTAAAACTTTTGTGGTTGTCCACTTTTTCCTATGCACTTGCAAACATTACAATGATAACCGAGCTGGTAAGAACCCCCATTGGTGAGGTAAAACGTTTCGATAAATTTTGTCTTTTCGATTTTTGAATACCTTTTTAAGAACTAGACTTTTAACAAAGTCTTTTATAAGAACTTTATGGTTTATCAATAAACTTTCATGCAGACATAAAATGTCTACAATCCTGTTTGTAAACTTAAATGCAAAAACTTTCACCAATAAGTTTCATCATCATCAGCCTTTTAGCATCTGTCGTTGGACATAGACCTTCCCCAAGATTTGCCAGATCTCTCGATCGTGGGCATCATGGAGTCAATAGTTTCTGAATTTGTATAGTTTGTCACGCCACAGTATTGCATATGATCTCTGGGGATCCATGTTGTGAGTTGTGATGTCCAGCGGTTGTCTGGCATTCTTGCAACATGACCAGCTCATTGCCATTTCAATTTTCTAATGGTTTCTATGATATCTCTGACTCCTGTTTGTTTTCTAATATAATGTGCTGTCTTGTGATCTCTCCATGTGATGTTGAACATGATTCCCTCCTGTGCATGTTGCATGGTTCTCAGTTTGACAACCGATCTTTTGGTTAGGTTCCATGTTTCAGGTGACTATCGGGAGGATGCATTGGTTGTAGACTCTCCTTTTTAGGACTAATGGGATTTTCTTGTTCTTGAAGGTTCAGCTTGCTCTACTGAAAACTTGCCAACCTAGAGTGATTCTTTGCCGGATTTCTTCTTTTGAGAATTTCATGAAGATTCGTTGTCCTAGGTAGATGTATTGGTCTACTTGGTAAATATTCAATAAATATGTACCACAATATTAGCCAAGTAGGTACTCCAGTAAAAAGGAGTATTTATAACCACCTGCAGATTTTGTTTCCTTTCTGTGACAGTGGATTTTTGTAGTTTTTTTCAGAAATTCTTTTAAAACTCGTGTATAAGAACTATTTTTAGTAAGAGAAAATATAATTGAATTTTTTGTGACCAATATCTTTTTAAAGGTTAATTTTAAAAAAAATGTATATTCTCCAATGTGATGGTTGCTTGGGTGAGTTTGTTCCACAGAATGGTCATTGGCATCCATAAAGTACCCCCTTGGCCCTTTTGCTTCCTGCACTTGAAGTTTGTAGCTATGAACCCCCATATGATTGTTAAGTGATGGCTGTAGCATGGACTTGTTTGGGCATACAGTTCAGTGTGTGGATTTGTCCAGTATGTGTTGTCCTGAAGTGATGCAGAAAGTCTCAAGGAGATCAGCACGGGCTTGTCTGTACTTCAGAGTTTCCAGGTTCAACTTCTGGAGTCGCTCTGTGTAACTTAGATGCTGGATTTGGGGGATTAATTTTGTTGCTCTGCATTGCATATGTTCCACTGCACCTATGCTGTATTTAAATCTGGGAGACCATATGGTTGAAGCAAATTCCAAATGTGGACGGACCAACATATCTTTAATTATTCACCGCAAACTGTCCTTACAACCGGAATTGTACAGATAGGAATTTTGGACAATGAAAACCTACTCTCGTGGTAATAACAATATTTCTCTTCGTTTCTGTTCAACTGAACATTGAACTCTTTTCAATCCTACATTGTGCATGCCTTAATTACACTGATTGTTATTAAATTCTTTTTTTGTATTGTTCAACAATGTTTGTTCTTTATTTTTATCAGGTTCATTTTAAGCAATGAAGTCAGTATCCACTCTATGTATGTTGTTCTGGATTCTATAGACCTCTAGTAGGTCAGCACATTTTCTTCTGTATTCAAGGGTCTCTAGATTAAGTTGTTTTAATCCTTCAGTGTAGGATATATTTCCCAATCTCGGAATGATCTTGGTGGCTCTCCTCTGAACTCTTTCTATGGCATCTGAGTTGTACTTCAGGTTAGGAGACCATATGCAGGAAGCAAACTCCAGATGGGGATGTACCAGAGACTTGTACAGCAGTAGGAAGCTCTTCTCATCGATGAATTTAAATGTCTTATGTAGCCGTGTGTTTTATTTGCTGTATTCACTTTGTTTTGTATATGCGAAGTTAAGTGAGTTGTCTATATATAACACCAAGTTCTTTCACCACTGTAGTTTCCTTCAGTGTGTGTTGTGTTCCGTCATCTTTAATCATGGTGTAGTTCCTTTTTCGTTGTTGTTTCTACCTAGGTGGAAGACCTTACATTTGTTGGGATGAAATTTCATCTGTATTGATTTGGCCCACTGTTACAATGTGCTGAGGTCCTCCACAAGTAGGTCACCAGATTCATCAGACGTTAACGCTGAGTGGATCTTTGTGTCATCAGCGAACATACTTATAAAGGTACGGATCATTCACAAACAGTGAGAACAGTATTGGCCCCAGAATGGATCCCTGAAGGAAAATGTTTTACGTGTTGTTAGAATTCGAACTTACCTAGAACAAAAGATTGCCAAAATTTCAATAAGATGAAGGATTGGGGGAAAATCTTGGATAAAAATTATTTGTGTACACCTTATAGAACCGGAGATATTTTGAAAACAAATAGTGCAAAAAGCTGTAGCAGTGTAAACAAAAAATTACATATAATGGTTTGCATTTGAAAATTTCCCAAAGCTTTCACAAGCAAAACACATAGATTTTAAAATTTTACGAAAAATCGAATATTCATTGGATTATGATAAAATTTTCCGTACTTATATAATAAATGAGAACTTTTTTTAAAAGAAGTTTCCATTCGAAATTTCGGGAAAAAAACATTTATTTTATGTGATGACTCCCCCCCCCCTTAATTCATTTGATGATTTTTATTTATAATTAGCTGTACCGTAATATTTTTGGCACATATATAAAGATATGTCAATGACAAAATAAATTCTGTTTACATTTTTGAAAAAGCAGATATGGGGAAGCAGTATTTAGGAATTTAAAAAACTGAAAAATAAAGTAAAATATTGCTCTTCTTGGCAAGTTTTAAAATTTATTTGCTAACTCATATTTTATGGTTAATTTCCGTGTAAAAACAAATATATTAACATAACATTAAATATTTTTTTTATAGAGATTGTTTTTGATTTTTTCGATTCATTTTTTTAATCTTTTCTTATTCTTTCACTTACTGTACCAGATCGAAATGTACGTCATTTTAACGAACAAAAGGTAACTTATCAAATAAAATAATTTTTTAAAAAAGTTATTGCTTAGGGTAATTTTTCATATATATTGTTTTGTTATTTTTAATTGGACAATAGTTTTTTTACGGATGGCCGTAAAGTAAAAAGTATTGCCAATCAAGTGACATCCGGTCATTAAAGAAACTGATTCGACCCCATTTCCCCCCCTCCTCTGTCTTTCAAAAACGCTTATAGCCCTCCATACATGAACATCTGCTATTGTTAACATGTCCTGTCAATCACTGATCGATATCCGTTTATACCAACCCCTGGTGTTAAAATAAAAGCTATATTTCATGGGGTTTTTTAAGAAGCATGTGACGATTTTTACCACATTTCAGTTGAGTAATCATGAAACTAACTTTTGCAAATAAAAGTATATCAATTGTGAGTGTAAATTATTTTTAGTAGATTTTTTAATTACAGACAATTAAAACAGACAACCGACTGCATATTATTTATGTAGTTTTACATATGAGACCTAGTTGTCTTTTTATAAAAGTCAAATTTAATTTTTTTTTAAATACTGTAGAGTGTAGTACAATACTTCATCTAATAATAATAAAGATTGATTTATAAAAAGTAAAAAGACAACTCGGTCTCATATGTAAAACTACATAAATATGGCGCAGAGTCAGTTGTAGAGAGTGAGTTTAT
>VCCN01007085.1:10341652-10356447 GCA_006491835.1 Architeuthis dux | reverse complement strand
AAGAAGTATAATTCATGTTTGTTGTTTAGTGTTTACTTACTGTTAAACACTAAACAACACACATGAATTAAGTTATTATTATTGTAAATTGCATTAGATTTATATATTTGGATTCTATTTCATTTTAAATCCCATCTAGTTAGTCATTTTCGCATTTAAAAACAAAAACGCTGACGAAATATCCGGGGCCGAAATATTTTCGGCGGAATTGTCCGCATCTGAACTGTCCGACTACCAGCAACTGCATAAGTCAGCGTAATCGGTTACCGCCGTTTTAAAAATCTAGTGAGCGAGTGTGTGGAACCTTACAATCGGGACCACTCTCCCTAGATTGAGCCCCACCAACATTTTTAGACCAAATAAATAAATGCGTTGTTTTAACTTAATTAAAACACTCGACTATTACCCGGTGTAACAGAAAAAAAAATCACCTTTCGGAACGAATCGAATTTGGGTCCAATAAAGGTAACACGCGCTTCCTTCTTAAATTCTAATAAAATACGTACGCGTAAAACTTGGCAACAAAAAGAGGGCAACGAACGTTTCAAAAGCTGATTAAATCGTAACATAAACAGTATTAAGCATTTTTAATGGACTAATAAGAAAAACATCAAACAAAAACAACGTGAAGTAAAATACTAGGAATTAAAAAAATACTTTTTTTTCAACTTACAACATCAGTTGATTTTATCCGCCCATATTCACAAGAAATGTGAGAATTGAGCCTTTCAAATTGGTAGTTTGACATTTTCTTTGATAAATGGTAAACAAACAGAAAGAGAAACACATAATCCAGGGGAAAAGCAATTTTTCCCAGTAACAAGTGTTGTTAGTAGCAGGAGTGGTTGTTGAAAATGTACGCTGGATGAATCATTTTTCTAACTGAAATAAATATTATCTCCTCCTAATTAATAACTATACTATTTCTTATGTATAAAATGCAGAGAATGTTATGTCACTCACGTCACAAAATACATTCCATGGAAGTTTTAAATAAATGAGTAAATTCTTATAAGTTTGATGTCCGGTGTAAGTTTAATAAAGTTCCTAGCAATTTAAGTTCATGTCTTACTTCTCAAACGAAAAACTAACAAAATTTATTTATTTTTGTTTTGTCATTCGGGTTATAATTCGGTTCAGAGTAATTTTTATAAAAATGTATTTTTCTTATGTTGTTTGATCTGCTTTGACTGAATCTGACCTTGATTTCTTCCGGAATATTATCCTTTTTTAGAAAGATTATGCCACTAGTGATAATCAAGATAGATAGACGTGTAGTTGAACACTCTACTGCATATTCCTCATCTAGTTTATAAAATATCTTCATATGGATAACTTTTCATTTAATGTTAAGGTTTATTTTCAAGTAATACAATATATTTTCATCCACCAAGAAAAAACTTTTGGAGATATTGTATTGACAAACATACATATTTCTGAAGAAAGACAAAAAAAAAACACAAAAATATCTCTGATTCCTGGATCTGCTTTAATCATTTCTTCCGTTGCTTATTGCTTCTGCAAAATTTCATTGAAATTCATTCTCAACTTATGGAGATATTGTGTAGTCTGGACATATAGCTACAATGCAGGGGAGGTAACTGTGCATGGATATGCACCAAAATGTAATCACTTCTTCCGTGGCCCATTTCTCACCCTTCCAGAAAATTTCATTGAGAACTTTGGAAATATTGTGTGGACATGTAGCTGTAGGGGAGGTAACTGTGCATAGATCTACCATAACATCTATTTGAGATCTCCACATGATACTTGGTATCCATGCCAAGTTTGGTTCAGATCGGCCGAGTAGTAGTTTCTAAGTTATGGATTTGGGGGACAAATAGCTACGATGTGGGGTAGGTAACTGTGAATGGATCAGCCCCAAAATGTATATTCGAGATCCCTGCATGATACTTGGTATCGCTGCCAGTTTTGGTTCAGATTGTCCTAGTAGTTACTGAGCTAAGTATTTTGGGGACAAATAGCTACGATGTGGGGGCGGTAACTGTGCATGAATACGCCCGACAATTGAGTCACTTCTTCTGTAGACCATTTCCCAACCTTATACAAAATTTAATTGAAATTCATTGAGAACTTTTGGAGATATCTGTAATTGTTTGGAATAGCAGCTGCTACTGCTAACCTATTATGAAACAAATAAAAGCAGAAACCTTGACCATTTAAAACTGTATTTTATTAGATTCAACTATAAAGGATATAATTTAGGGTTAGTGTTAGGGTGAGTGTTTAGGATTAGTGTTAGGGTTAGTATTTAGGGTTAGTGTTAGGGTGATTTTTTAGGGTTAGGGTTGGTGGTTGCAATTAACAACAACAAAAATTAAATATTTTGTTCATATTTGTAATACAAAAATGAATAGTTATTCATCTGTAACAAGTCACCAGCTGTAAAAACCATTGGCGAAATCAATTATGGAAGAATGGATATGCCTAAATTTTCAAGGGAGAAAACTCAAGCTGTAAAAATACATGCGCATTCATAAACTTTCTTTGCACAGATGCACACACAGTTTTGCACACATTGCACACAATCTATTTTATTTATTCTCTGGAAACTTATATTTTTTGCGGAAACTTTCGTGGTACCCACACACACATGTGGTTTTCTCTGGATTACAACATTAGTTGATTTCGCACATGCTTTTCATAGCTGGCGGTTTGTTATGAAACAATGCCTATATTTTTTTTATATTATTAATCATTATTATTTATATTATTAATCATTTATATATATATATTATTTATTATTATAATTAATTAATTTATTATTATAATCCAGAGAAAACCACATGTGTGTGTGTGTATAATGAAAGTTTCCACAAATCACATAAGTTTCCAGAGAATAAATAAAATAAAATATAAGTTTTGTGCAATGTGTGTAAAAATGTATGAATGTGCTTGTATTTTACGACTTGAGTTCTCCCCCTTGAAAATGTAGGTATATCCATCTTTCTGTAGTTGATTTTGGCAGTGTTTTTCACGGCTGGCAACTTGTTACAAAAGAATGCCTATTTTATTACTATAAATTTAAAAAAATCAAAATCTTATGTATTTTATTAAAAGATAACTTTTTTCATAAATTAAATAAATTAAAATATTACTTATTATATTGAAAAATCTTTTCCTAGAAACTAATGTTCTGATTTTTTTCCCATGAATGTTCTTTCCCTACTGCACATTAGTATACATTATGACTTTTTTCGGGTCACAAATGAAGGCTATTCTGCTGTTGTAAGTCATAAAAAAAAACAAAAGTACAGTGGAATAGCTTACCAGTTTTGCTGAGAGATGTCTTAAAGGTATCATTGTCTTTGAGTGGGGAAGAAGAAGGAAAGATGTTTTGTTTAATTTTGCCTTTTTAAAAGTCAAGATTTATGTATGTTGAATTAAAAAACTTCTTCTATTAAACTTTTCCACTTCTTAAAGTTTGACTTTCAGATTTAGTGGTCTCAGCTTATAACTTTTTATAAGTTGAATAAATAATGATGACCTTATTCTGGTGCCATGTTAAAAATAACAATTTCTAACCTTTAAACCAAATCAAGTCCATAAGGCTAATCTTTTAATGGATGGAGCTTCTGGCATTTGGAGGGATCATATCCTTTGTATCTTTTTCCCAAGCTAAAGTATTCTTTTTATGAAAAACACGCTGCTCATCTCTTTATGACATCATCATTTGCAGACAGCATCATAGTTGCATAAAAATGAAGACAGATTTTAGTTATTTATGATTCATAGAAGGGCCTAGCTTTGATTTTAAATGAATTAAACTATATGAAAAACATTTCCTCTGAAGGATTTGTTTGTGGTTAATTTATCACCCGGTCCATCTCAGCATGGCCACATTGATCTTAGTGTTGCCATTGCGGTTGTGTCTAGGTTTCATCGCACCAAAGTGTGTATTGAGTGGGTGGAGGTGGGGTGGTAAGATGACTTTGGGAACATCCTCTTTTTTCTGAACATTAAAAAAAGAGGATGTTCCTAAAGTCATCCTGCCCTCTGCTCAATGTACACTTTGGCGCTATATGACCTAGAAACAGCCATGATAATTATTTGCACGGGCTTTTGAAGAATTTTAAAAACAGCTCTGGTTAGTCACTCAATAGAATCTGTAACATGTCTTTTGGCAGCATGCAGTGTTGAGGGTGATCAATTAAATAATTGGAAAAGGGAATGATCAATGAATAAGTTACTTTTCGCCCCTTTTTGAATAACAAACATTTACGCAGCTGGACACAAAAAAGGGATCAATTTAGCATAAAATTACATTGTAAATTGAACCCCACCGTAAAAACTTATTTTGACAAAACAAAAAAACTTTTTCTCTAGACATAATGAGGAGTAAATATTTAAATTTTCAACCCTCTAAGCTTCATTGGTGCAGCCTGTATGCGTGACACATACATAGATAGCCAGCCAGCCAGAATCACTTAAAAACTAAAGAAACCTATGTTGACAGTTTTGGTTGACAGTTTCTAATTAGTTGATAACGTGCCCTACGTTGCAAGGCAGAATCAAAGAATAAAAGATACTTTACAGTCTTGATTCTACAACAGTACAAGCACAGGTGGAACATTTAGAAGAAATATGGCCATCCCCACAGATACCTCTGATCTTTCTTTACCTATGGTGTGTAGAGTGAGGCAGACAAAAATAAATAAAATTATAAAGAAGAGTCAAAATGCAATGAAAATATCACTCTTTTAAATGTAGATTTTACTCAAATGTTTTTAATTGTTTGGAATGAAATGAAGAAGTGATTATGATTGCTACTGTTGAACAAACAAAAACAAATTTTCCAGTCCAGAGCATTAGAATTTAACTATAGAACTGCTGTCATATTTCATCAATATGAAATTATGCAAAATTATAATTAGTTCTAAGTTGTAGGAAAGATTGAAAGTTTGATTTGTAATGACTTTGGTAACATTGATCATCTTATACTTTGAAAAATCTGTTATTCTTAGAATATAAGGGAAACTATGTAAATCTACCTGCCTAACTAATTATGTTCTATTAAAAATTGTAAAAGTGGTTGCTGTTTGAGTTTTTCTAAGTAAACTTCTTGTTGGTACCAGATATTTTATGGGCTCTGAATATCAATATGAGATAAGTCAAACATTGATTATTTATTAAGAAATACTTTTTGGGAAGTAGTATGAAGAATCTTGATGAATTTATAAGAATCAGTGACCCATCTGAGAGGGAGGACCGATGTCTATAAATCTTGTTCCAACAGGACTGAAGTGCAATGGTAATCATCAGAACCCATGCAGAGAAGTTGCACCGCTAGCTACACCCAGATTAACCTGGTGACAGTTTTGTGACAAGCAAGGGTTGGCTCCACAGATTCCAAAAGCAACATGACATTCATGCTGCCAAGATCAGTGGTGAGCTGAGATCAGCAGACTCAGCAGCTGCAGAGGCCTTCCCTGACAAGCTACGTGACTACATTAAACATGAAGACCTGACTCCAGCAACTCTACAGTGCTGGCCTCTATTGAAAGATACTACCAGACCATACCCTGGCTGTCAAGGAGGATGCCCACAAGGCAGAAGACTTCAAACAGGCTAAAAACAGACTGTCCAATTGTGTTGCTTGAAACAGCACTGGTTTCCACACACTGAAGCTTTTGGTGGTGAGTAAATTCAGCTTTCACCATGTGAACATGGACAACCTACAAGTCATATTCAGACATTCTACCAAGGTTTTCAAAGAGTGGTTTGTCAAGTCATTTGTGTGAGGCGATACCTGCAAGCCCTCTTTCCCAAGAAAGCCTCTCTACTACTGGACAACTGTTCAGCTCACCTCCAGGGAGACATTCTTCAGACCTGTGACAGGCAGATCAAGGTGCTGTACCTTCCTAAGAACACCACAACTAAGATACAATCATATGTTGCAAGAATAATTCAAAGAAAGAACTCATTGTTAAGATGCTGGACTCCTCACTGATAGTGCCAAACTACCTCAAGGAGCTCAACATCAAAGATGCTTGTTATCAAACAGGGAGAGCTTGGTCAGCTGTGATCACCAAGACTATTGCCAACTGCTAGATTAAAGCCCTGGGTCCAGTACTACAACAGCCACAACAAGAGTTAGAAGAAGGTGACATTTTGGGCTTTGCCAAACAAGAAACCAGGGCTGCTAAACAGAAACTGGAGGAGCATCTGGAGGAGACCCTGACACTGCAAGACTGGGTTACCCAGTGGGATGCAGCAGAGGATACCTTGGCACCCATGAGACTCTCAAAGATGACCAGATTTTGGAACAGGCAAAGGAGGAAGAATCAGAAGAACTTCATCCAGAGTTGGATGAACCCCATTATCCTGTCCCAGCAAAGAGCCATTCAGATGCCATCAGCCTCGGAACATTCAAACAATTAATAGCTGTATACATTTCATAGCCAACTTTTCATAGCTGGATACATCTCACTGATCTGGTGTCACTAATCTAACTATAATTGAAGAAACTTATGAAGTGATGCTATGAAGCATAGTAAAGTAAATAATTTAAGTATTTTTAATCATTGTTTTTAAAATGTGTTAAGTTAAAAAAAATCTTTTAAAATAAAGTTATGTAGTAATTATCACTGAAATGATTTACTTTGCTATGCTACATAGCATCACTTCATAAGTTTCTTCAATTATAGTTAGATTAGCGACACCAGATCAGCAAGATATAGCCATGAATTTATCCGGCTATGAAATTTATATGGCTATTAATTGTTTGCTATGAATTGCTGGTGATTAACTCGCCGTTCCCATCAGCCACATCAAGTGGCTCAATGGATATACAGAAGCTCAGGACTTTGATCCACTCTAGACACTTCACGTGAAGAACTTAGACAGATACAGGTGAAGATGAAAAAAGGACTATGCCAAAAGGGGCTTACAGTCTTCTTTATGTGACTGTAGTAAATACAAACAAATGTACATAATTCTTATTTATATGTAATTTTATTCATTTATATGTTTTGAGTTCTTTCACTTTCTTTCATGTCAAATAAGAAATATGTGTTGAAAACTTGTCTTGTATGTATTGTGAATTTGTGTCTTAGCGTTTTTCAGGAACTACTTGATGTAAACATGTAAATATTTTGTTTTTAAATACTGAAATTTGGTATACTTTGTAATATATTGTAACTATTTTGGTGGTATTATTTAATAAAAAAAGCAAACATTAACCCATAAGAACCCACTGTGACACTGGTGTCATATACAATTTAATTGATCTACACAGTCTCTTATATAATATTATATTTTACCCTTGATTTTAACTTATGAAGTGTACTAAGTGACATCTAATGAACATCCTGGTGCAGTCACATGACTGTGTGTCAATTTGCCTACCCAGAATCCCACATAAGGTCTTAATTCTTATGGGTTTTAATAGGTTAAAGAATGCCTCTGTTTATTTGTTCAAATCTCACTTAGTTTTTTTATACAATAGATGATGTTCACCGTATTTCACCTATTATCGCCCACCCTTAAATATTGCCCATACCCCACTTGCAGTTATCCGCAGTTCAGTTATATGGCTCTCTTGGACCCCAACAAACGCGTTATAAAGGGGGGGCTATAGTAGTCATTGATTTTTGTTTTTAATGTATGTGAGAAAAAGGATATAAAAAAGAAGTATGCTTTCTTTTTATTGTAATTGTCATATTGAAAATGAACATTAACTAAGAAACAAGTGGAAAAAAAATTCTGAAAAAGAACTGGAAACATCTGTTGAGTGATAATATCTAGTTGATAAAAGGTTAGTAATTTGCACTTGATTCATTCTCACAGATGTCACCACTTGCCACTATTCTTGACTGTTATCAGATGTTGGCAAATATTCTAAATCACACAAACCCCTTTATGTGACAGCTTAGGTACTGAATGACTTACAGATATACAGACCTATGGAACAAAAATCTTATATTGAATAACGGATTATCTCTGTCAGACATAAACATTTAATTATTCTATTGTGCTGTGGATCTATAGACTGAAGAAACAACCTTGTCTCTTCCACATCCTGTCAAGAATAGAATTTTGTTCTTAGTTCTTTAGCTATAATATGTAAGCAGTCACCCTCTCCACGTGTCTCTTGAGAGTCAACTCCCAATGAAGTATACACCCGGAGACGAAGACCTGGTTTCTGTTGCATGTGTCAGCTTAGTGATCCTTGCAAGTTTCAAGTCTGGTTGCGACCAGGACTTTATTCTTACAAGTTTTTATGACCACCCCTTTGGCAGGATGCAAGTCCACCGAAGGGATGCCTCTACCCTGACCACACAGCTTAGAGTGTACTCATTTAGCTGCTGAGTGAACATGGAAATTTGTCCTAATGAAGAGTTTTCCACACTCTTCGCTCATACCAGGAATCGAACCCAGGATCTTCTGCATGTGAGGCAGATGTGCTAACCATTACAACATCCAAGTGGGCTAAATCAGTAATAACAAAATTATAATACCTAAAATACTTATGTTCATTAATATTAACTCTTCCACAGCTATATACAATTTTAGTTGAACTTTCTAGCAGATTGCCATAAACAACTTTATTTAAATTACAAATTGTTTTATTTGATTCATATGTAAAAATACCTACACTATTTGAATGAGCTGCTAAGTACTGCTAGTGATCCCTATTTTCAGTTGCACAGCCTTTTCTTTCGCTTGCTTCCTGTTTTCATGTACAGAGTTAATAACCTTAAACATTCAGAAATTTTGTAAAGATTTTGTTGTCAACTTTGTTACTAGTCCAATTAGAACATTTTACAGATTTAAGAGTCAAGGATCCACCATTGATACTTTTCAGCTTCACAGGAAGAGAAAAGTCATTGCTTAAAAATGTTAGCATCATTTTCTGTTCATCTCATATCCCCAAAAGACCTTAAAATATGGCTTACTGTTTTCCAAAGTCATGGCAATTAGAAAAATCATATCAGCGCCAATCAAAGACTGTCTGGGAAAATAAAAATCGTAAGATACTCTGCAATTTTGACATTCAAACCAACCACTCCCATCTGAACAAGAAGACTGGGTCTGATAGTCGTGAATAAGGGAAAAAAAGGACCTGCCAGATTGTGGATGTGGCTGTACCAGCGGACAACAAAGTGAATGTGAAGGAAAGTGAGAAATTGAAAGAATATCAGGACCTTGCATGGAAGCTGAGAAAGGTGCGGTATATGAAGGTTTGGATCATGCCCATTATAGTAGGCACACTTGGAACTGTGCCAAAAACACTAGAATCGAGATTGGATGAGTTAGAAATTCAAGGAAGATTTGAGACTGTACAGACCAATCCAAACCAATCCGTTGCTGAAGTCTGTGAGGTTAAGAGTGTTGTAGATTTGAAGAGACTTGCTGTCACTCAGTCTTCAGTGATGACCACCAAAGATCTAGTGTAAACATGCAAATGCATGAATAAAAATAATAATAATAATTTTTGTAATAAGAACAGACAATAAGCTAAAATTACTCTTGAAGTCTTAATAACAGTAAATTTCTAAACAAAGTCATGAGTGGTTATTGTTTATTTAAAAGGAAATATGTCAGGTCATTTGAATATGTAGTCCTGGAGCAGGCTTTTTTGTTCTTTTATTATTTGTTGGGCAGTGATCACTAAAAAAATCCAAATTTTCAACAAACAAGCTTGCATGCTGCTGGACACAAACTAAGGGACAAATTTAGCATAAATTTAGATTGCAAATTGAAACCCTTACTAAAAACAAATATTTAGAGCAGGGGGCTTTAACTAGCCCTCTAGCTCCATTGGTACAGCATGTACGAGTGACACTTAGATAGCCTGCCAGCCAGACCAACTTGCAAACTGAAGAAACCTATGTTGACAGTTTTGGTGACAGTTTTGGTTGATGGTTTCTAATATAACAAAGTCAACTATTTATCTGAATGTTTTGTTCAGTCAGTCCATTGAGCAGTCCAGTCATAACTGATTGAAATGGTCACATGAAATTCCATTGTTTGGTCAAACCATTTCTAACAGATACAGACATTCCTAGATAACTCTGACAGAATCGGCCAGTCTCTCTTTCATTTAATTTATTCCACATTCTTCCAAACATGTTAATCACTGCTACCCACAACAGACTGGTTTAAACACTGTTGCTGGGTTTAGGTTATTCATGTGTTCATTATTTAGATAAGCCTTTATGCATTTCGTCGCTGTGAGAAATTTCATCAGAAGTGTGAACACTGCAGAAAAGAAAAATATGCTGGCACATAGACTTATCTAGACAGGGAACATAAATCACATCCCATACCCCCACCCACTTAATAGCTGATACACAGAACCACCTAATCTAAACTCCCCCACCGCACCTGCTCGAAACCATACATAGAACTCTCAGCCAAAATTTTGCACACCTGCCCCCTCTTTTCCTCAACAAGAACAGCCCACTTCTTTTGACTACCCCTGCATGGAATGCTGCACTTTTCTGCTGTGTTCATACTTCTGATGAAGTCACTTGCAGCGACGAAATGCATAAAGGCTTATCTTCATGATAATGAATGTTTGAGACATAACACACTTTTCTCAATCTTTCCACATTGTCTAATTACATCTATTACCATGTATCTATCTATTTATCGCCCAGCCCTAACCGTTCATAGTAGAAACTTGAAATTTTGCACACACACTCCCCTCAATGAGTAGGGAAAATCTTTGAAAATCCCCCCATCCCCCCGCCAAATAGGTTTTTAGTGGGGAGTTCAATTTACAATGTAAGTTTATGTCAAATTGATCCTTTAGTTTGTGTCCATCACTTGTTATTTGAAAATTTGGACTACTTAGTGATCTCTGTCCGCCACCACCGTTTAATTTACAAGGTAAAAAGAAGCACATATAGGTGGCGGTGATTCATAATTTCCCTTGGAATGCTAGTTGCTTACTTTTTTTAATATTTTTTATTTATTCATTTCTCCCTCATTGATATCTATACATATTTTAATTCTTATTTCACTTTTTCAGTCCTACTCAAAAACTACAAATTGATTTTGGTATTAAGTTCAAATACATTACAAGTTGATCTTACTTGGTTAATGCACTCAAAACTGAAATTTCTTTTCTTTATAAAGCATTAAGGACTTTTTTAGAAAATAAATATTACACTAAGTTGATTATTACTAGAATACAGTGTTCTATACATTTATTACTAAGGCATTTTTGGGCAGCATTCACTTTAAAAAGAGCTTGTATCATATTTAATATCTATTACCTCTATTTCTGGTAGATATAAACCCAGCAAAAGGATTATCATATCAGTCTGCAGATGGGGTTCTTTCGCCTGCCCTTGAATATCACTCATATCCGCCCCACAGTTATTGTGGCTTGGTTACAACACGGTTGGCTTTCTTGGACCCCAACATCTGCATTATAACGGGGGGACCTGTATAATCACATGTAGACTAAATATATGAGGAATTACAAAATCCCTCATTATTTTTATATTCAAGGTAGGTAGGCACCTCTTTATGGTTGATTGGTGAGCTGATTTAATAGACCATTTCTACTGTAGTGATTTTAATCCTCACTGGGTGCCTCACACTTGTGGCCTTGTGCCGGACTAAGCCAATTTTAGTAAATAAATATATACAAGTCAGCTTTAAAGCTGTTGAATTTAATTCATATAAAATATTCAACAAATAATAATTGTTAAAACAAGAACCATAAGTTCAATGATGCGTCCACCATCCTCACGTCTTTATTTCAAAGAGATTCTAAATGAAGTAGTAGTAGTAGTAGTAGTAGTAGTAGTAGTAGTAGTAGTAGTAGCATTACTAGTTGTAGTAGTAGTAGCAGGATGAGGAGAAAGAGGAAGATGAAGAGGAAGATGAGGATAGTTCACCTGAAGGTCTGGACCAAGTTTCATATCAATCCAACATGATACGACTGAGAAAATTGATATTTAACATAATCGGGACTGACCAACCGAAAAGTGTCTTATAGAGATGTGTGGACACATCTAAAATAGCCTCTTAAAAAACCAGGTTTCCCAAATTAACCATTCTTCGGCTAGATCCAGATGACCTTTTTCCCAATTTAGTCTACAATAGCTAAAAATCCGGCTTTAAAAAAAAAAACAATTAGTAATTCTAAATAAGAGTAAATATACTATTTTTATAAAAAGAATTCTTCTGGAGTCTTACTGTATGGTTATTTTATTTGATAAGTGGGCTTTAAATGAATATATAACAGTTTTAGCTATAAAATTAGTTGGGAATTTAAAAGTTTAGTCGATTTTAGCCATTTTTGAAGGCTGTTTTAACTATTAATAACAAATGATACTTGGCAACAGTGTAAAATGCAAACGCTTAATATGTCATCTATTTTTTTATTTCAAGAATTGATTAAATAAATGTTCTTTTAATGACGTCACATGCAGCTGGTAAATAAATCATCACTCCCTTCCTCTTTCTGTTGTTTAACGTAATTGGAACTGACCGACAGACTGACCGACCGAAAAGTGCATTTGGATACAGTACTTGTTGCTTCTGTAGTAAAATTAAGTATTCAAAATACCTATTGTTGCAAACCCCCACCCCTGGCCAATTGAACTTGATCTCTACTGTCATCTACAAGATTTTTACCTGCCAAATTTGGATTTTATTCAGCGCATAAGTATCTTTGAAATGACCAGTCAGGACACAAGTGTATACACATTTGTCATTTTAGGTGTGTACACACATATACACTCTCACACACAATGTGGACGAAAATTTATCTCATTGTTACCGATGACATTCTTGAAATAACTAATTAACTTCCCAATCGTTACTTTTAATTGCTGCCCCAAACTCTCCTTTAATTAAGAGAGTGCTTTTAACTTGATTTGGATAAATACTGAACTCATACCAGTGATTAACCCTACATGTGCCAGCTCTCATTTGAGTGGTGTTAAGTTGTAATTAGAAACAGTCAACCAAAACTGTCAGCGTCAACATCAACGTAGAGAAAGTATGCTGCCAAAAGACGTTGGACATGTGACGGTTTCTATTGAGTGACTAACCAGACCTGTTACTTATTACTGATTAATTACTTAATTAATGACACTGCTATTCCTTACCATGATTGGTTAATTGAATAAGAAAAAGGTGAATTATGGGTCATGAATTCAAGAACTGACCAGGATCAAATCTTGGTGAGAGCCAATGGGTAATTCTTTTGCTTGCTGTTCCATTCATGGTAAAGACAAGAAAAATAATGTGAAGGATTATACTCTTTTATGATTAACTCTTTCACTGCCATATGTGACTTTAGTTGAATTTTGTAGTAGACTGGTGCATGTGACATCAGTAGGCTAACATATTTGATTGCATTAATGCAGAAATATTGAATCAATGTAGCCACGATCACCGACCCGACCAAACAACAAACATGGTGGCAAGGTGTTCTTCCCTTTTCACTCAGTTGTTTTCGTTGTGTCATCTCTACCGAACATACCATTTGGCCTAGAACCTTGCAAATTTGCGTGAGTACTGCCCATGAAAAAAACTAAAAACATTTTTTTAAAATGTTTTTGAAATCTTGGTAAATTTTATTGGTTCTTTTTGGACTATTAAAAAGGTTTTGTGTTAATGCTACCGTATACACCATTTGGCCTATAACAGCCCATGAATACTCCCTAGAAACCTTTTAAGAACAATTTTGGGGATTTTTGGAAAAAATTTTTAATGCAATTTTTGGTGTTTTTTGGGACTCTTTTAATCTTGTATCAGCACTACCGGAATACCTTTTGGCATAGAACCTTTGTAAATTCGCATGGGTACACCTTGTAGACACTTCCTCAAAACATTTGTTTTTATTGTTGGAACATTTCTATGAATGTAGTTCTGCCTTGTGTATTGGTGTATGCCTTCTGATGTACATGTTATGACTGCTTAGGCCATTTTCAACATCCTGATTGCCCTTTTTTTAATTGAATAATGTTTTTTTTATTTTTGGAAAAAAGCTATTTTAAGGTACGTGTATCATTTTTTCAAATGAAATAGTAGCAGTATTAAGCAGTGACACACACATGCACGCACACACCTCTTTCCTATTTTCAATCTGGAAAAATCAGGTCAAAAATTTGACAGTAATTATTCTTCATTTTTTATTAGATAAGTATTGTAAACCAGAGCTTCTCAGATTTGGGGTCTGGACACCACGGGGGTTCCATGAAGATTATTGGGGTTGCATATTAAAATTCTAAAACTTCAAAATTTAAAAAAAAAAAATTAACATTTTTATGAACGTAGTTCTGCCTTGGTATTGGTGTATGCCTTTTGATCCATGTTACAGATGTTTAGGCCATTTTCAACATCCTGGCTGCCCTTTATTTAATTGAATAATGTTTTTTTTTATTTTTGAAAAACAATGCTTTTCTTTTTGCAGTTCTTGTATAATTGTGTCAGTGCTACCAGACATACAGTTATTCACTTAATGGCTGGTGTGGCGAGCCCCTATGATTTTCTAAGTAGCAAGATGGGTAAATGATCTCTATTTTCAATTGCATAACTGTTCTCTTAAATCTGCATATACCCTACGGTTGCTGACTTCTTCATTGTATTTTTAAAACTAAAGTTAATTGTTCACAATTTTTGTAAAGATTTTACTGATTTGTTTTGAAAGTAATTATTCTCACAAGAGCAACAAGATGTTAGATAATTGCTCAATTCAGAGGAATAAACTATTTTCTACGCAAGTTAACCAAACCAATTCATGTTTATGTCTATTGTAGATTGTTTAAATATAAAATAATTAATCACTGCTGCCCGCAACAGAC
>VCCN01007085.1:10319778-10331418 GCA_006491835.1 Architeuthis dux | reverse complement strand
TGAAAGAGGACTTTGCAGACTGTTTTGAAGAGTGGAAGGGACGGTAGGATAAGTGTGTGGGGCCCCAAGGGAAGTACTTCGAAGTGGACTAAGGCACCATTGTCCTAGGTGGGCTATTTTTTCATTAATATTAAATGGCTCGATACAGACCTTGTATGCTTAGGTTTGGTGGTTCAAGACTTTAAAAAAGTTAGAACAAAAAAGGAGACTTGACTTTATACAATAAATACTGCTTGTTATCTAAAATTTTCACAAGTTGATATAATTTGTCAGTTCATCTCTGTTAAGTAAGTATTCTCATTGTCTATAATGAATTATTCCCCTTAGGCAGGAGAGTGCTTATCGACTTCCGGTAAAAGACAAAAGTGTTTTAGGAGATCGAGAAGATGCATGTGACATTGAGTGCCGGCATTGTAAATGTATGAATAAATTGGATCTGTGTAAGTATGTCTTTTGTTGCATTTTTAAATCTGTTAATATCTGTCATTATAACAACCTTACAATCTCCTTTTAAGGTGCAGCACTAGTATTTATCCAGAACTATTTACCTGGAGTGTATGCACTCAATGACTTTGTTTCTACTAATATTTCTTTACAAAGATAATCTCTATCTTTTCTAAAAGTCAAATGGAACAAAGAGGTAGAAAGAAAAAAACAGAAGAAATGAATAAATGTCGAAAGAAGAAAGAGAAAAATATTAGATTTGATATTTATGTGTTTCTGACTTTTATTTTATTTAATTTGGAATTTTTGTTGAAATTTTTAAAATTATATTTCCAATAAACTGTATAGGTAGCCATTTTGAAAAAAAAATTACAATGAAAAATAACAAGAAAGTAAAAAATAGCCAGCCTTAATGTGATTATATTTAATCCACAAATGAAAGACTGTAAAGTCATCCAGCAGACTTGGACTCTTGTAGCTGATAAAATAACTCTAAGCTATGAATGTAAAAATTATATTAAATATCAAATGTCTTAAACCAAAATAACCTTTTCTTTCCTCCACAGGCAGAATCCAAAAATAGATTTTTATATAACTGTTGTAGTTCAATAGCTAAAGCATAAGCCTCTAGGTTACAGGGTTGATGTTCAGTTTTTAATTTAATGTATAGAGCATTTATCTGAAGTTAGAGAATAGCAAATTACCAATTATCTTTTTTATTTACTTGTCAAACAAATTGGATATTTTAGTACTATAGGTATTGTAAATTATTATTATGACAGATATTAACATATTTAAAATGCAACAAAAGACGTACTCAGACATATCCAATTTATTCATACATTTACAATGACCGCACTCAACGCCACATGCACGTGTCTCCTCTCTTAAAACCAATATGGCTTCCCCGCCACAAAGACGTAAACAGTGGTGCCTTACTGGAAGTCGCTAAGTACTCTCCTGCCTAAGGGGAATAACTTAAGATACTTACTTAACAGGTACAATGCCAATTTTCTGTCTGGTACCTCTTTTAATGTAGACATGGCTTGCACACTAGTTCACTGAGTAGCCAAAGGTCAAAGCATATGAAAGAACTTCACCTCAATGATATGTTTAAGAAGATAACCAAGAATAATGAATTTCAAAGCTGTAGTCCAGCATCGACAAATCCTTCAACTTCAAGTGACCAGGATGTTACTCCTTAAACACCTTGTCTATGATGTAACTTTCAATTGTGAAACAACCAGTAATCCTGACTGTCCTCCTCTTCCAGACCATTCTGATGTCTGTAAGAAAAATCGTACAATTTGTCACATTGGAAATGATAGTACTTCGAAATTCTTTATAAGTACAGTACTGTATTTGTTTAATTAGTATATGCATCTCAATGTGTATCTCAAGCAAGACAATATCAGGTTAGTGAGGTCAACCTATTGTGTCCTACTGTGGTTTTGAGTTTTTGTTCTGATTACTTTTTAAATTTTTTGTCAAGTCTGGAGTTGACTTTGTTTTTCCACCATAACAAGAACAACAAGAACAATCCTCACCAAATTTAGGGGAGTAAAACTGAACATTCCTGTACTGTGATTTAAAATCACGACCAACTGATTGGTAGGCTGGTCTCTTACCAACTGAGTCAAATTGACAAGTCTCATATTTCAACGAAAATTATCTTACAGATACGCAAGGCTTATTCCATTCTAATAAATAAATACATTTATACTAAAAAAAATGTATTTTTATAATTCTTTATTTATTATATATACAATACAAAAGTTGCAGTAATCATCTTCAGTCGGAAATGAAGTAGGAGTGGAGTTTGACCTTGCAGCAGCCAGGCTTGTTTTATTTTTTATTGTTATTCAGTTAGAAAAATTCATATTCAAATTCATATTTGGTGTCTGAGATCTTTTTTAAGGTTAGATTTAAATATGTTTATGTTGGAGAAGAGACTATGGCATCTGATAGCTTGTTCCAGATAGGAGTGGATCTGTTTGAATTTGTAGCTTCTTGCGGCTTAGAGATGGCTGTAGCATGATTTCATCTGGACAGATGCTGCACTTACAGTCTTGGACAAGGGTGTGCAAACCTGAGGTTATCCTATATATTTCTGATAGATCAGCATGGGTCCTTTTGTAGGATAATGTCTCCAGATCAAGATCTTTTAGCCTTTCTGGATATGACAGGTTTAATGCTGGGGATCATCTTTATGGCTCTTCTTTGTACTCTTTCTATAGCATCTATGGTAAATTTATGTTGGGGTGACCAAATGCAGGAACTGAATTCCAAATTCGGCCTGATGAGTGCTTTATACAGCATTTAAAATTTTTCCGCATCCATGGTCTTAAAGGTGTGGCGCAGACAACCAAGTGTTTTATTTGCTATGTTGATCTTCTGTTGGCAGTGTGCTGTGAATTTTAATGCTTTGTCGATATGTACACCAAGGTCTTTCTCTACCCTCACGTTTTCTAGAGTATGGTAAGCTGCATCCTCTGTCTTCATGGTGCTTTAGTGCTTGAGGTTATTTTTGCCTAATGAATTGCATTTAACCATTTGATTTATATTAGAAACTGTCAACCAAAGCTGTCAACATCAACATAATCAACATCAACATAGGTTTCTTCAGTTTTTAAGTTGGTCTGGCTGGATGTATGTGTCACATATACAGGCCACACCAACGGAGCTAGAAGGCTGAAAATTTAAACATTTACGCCTCATTATATTTAGAAAAAACATATCTTTTGTTTTTTGACCCCCCCCCACACCTAAATAGGTTTTCAGTTGGAGGTTCAATTTGCAATGTAAGTTTATGCTAAATTGGTCCTTTAGTTTGTGTCTGGCAGTGTTCATGCTTGTTTTTTTTTAAATTCTGACTTTTTTTACAGTGATCACAATCCAACAAGAGGCAGGAGTAGTAACTTATTCAGTGATCACCCCTTTTTCCAATTTTTTAATTGATCACCCCTGACACAGCATGCTGCCAAAAGAAGTTGGTCACTTGACAGTTTCTTTTGAGTGACTAACCAGACATGTTTAATATTTAATTCAAGTTTCTAACAGTCTTAACGCTTTAAAGATATGAGAAGTGCATAATTAGTAGGTCAGAAGTGTATTATTGAATTATTATGTGACCTCTGTTGTTGGTCCAGCAAAATGGATAATCCTGTACAGTTCTGGAACCAAGGGTGCCAGAAAATCAGTGGTGTACCTGTACATGCAAGATTGCTTTTAAAAAAGAAATTAAAATGAATTATTGTATGTTTTCATTAGGATGAAAATAACTCATGATCTGGGGACGATATGAATGAATATCAAAATACTAGCAAGAAAAATTGGCTGGTTCGGTCACCTGCCTTATGGCTATGTGATAGTTGTATATTTTCTACTGGAAACAGTGGTTGGTGTTCAAGCCCAGTTAAAGAGCCAGGATTTTGAATGCTGGTTTTTAAGGTAGGCAGATCCTCCTCACTTGGAAGATTGGTGCAACACAATCCTCCTACTCTAATTTTCCCCTTTTGAACCTGTGCCAAACCTAAGCTAAGTTTAGTAAATATCATAAAAAAATAGTGTGGTTCTATTAATAGTCTGAGGCCTCGAGTACTGTGCACAGGCCTGGACACCATACTTGGAGGAAGATAAAAATCTTTTAGAAAAAGTCCAGAGAAGTGCAACTAAGTTAGTACTGGAATTAAAAAGTATGAGTTGTGAGGATAGGCTAAAAGTGTTAAGGTTAACATTGTTAGAAAATAGGAGAGATCGGGGAAACTTAATAGAAATGTTTAAGATTATGCATGGTTTAGAAGTAGTAAACCCTGATGTATTTTTTACTAGAAGGGGGTACATGGGACTGAGAGGCCACATATATATTGCAGAAGCAAATAGAAGTAGACTGAATATCAGAAAATTCTTTTTTAGCAGTAGAGTGGTAGGTCTTTGGAATAGATTACCAGAATATGTAGCACTATCAAGAGATGTAAATGATTTTAAGAAAAGAATTATGATGTTTATTACACCACCGCAAAGGTTTAAGGCCCTAGATATTGTATAAATATGATTATTATGATATGTGCTTGTATATAAAAATTGCATACTTTTTTTCACACTAAAATAAAATGTTTCAAATGTTTATTCAAATAGATTTCCGAACAGTACCTGACAATGGTGCTAGGACAACCCGTCACTGGTAAATTGGTCACCAGTTGGTTTGATGTGAGGTAAATTAGTTAATAAGATAGTTTGTCTTCAGTGTCTGCTATAATTTGTTTATTTTTGTTGGTTTGAATAATACTCATTGGACAAATGATCTCATACCAATTTAACATGTTTGAAGTTAGTTCCCAAACATTATATTTATTCAAGAATCCTACCCATCATCAGGTTCACCTGCAAGCCCACCATTTTGGAGAAAGGAAAAAACAATGTTATAGATAAAGAAAATGATATATATATACAAAAAGTAAACAGAATGCTGATGGATCTATGATATACTGGAGGTCTGATAATCATGTATGCAAGGCAGACTTCACACAAACGGAAGTTTTAAAGAGCTTAAGAAGATTGGATTATATCACAATAGTTCAACATATTTTAATATTTTGATATCTAATGTATTAAATATTAGTTTTTTAATTTTAGAGTTTGTGATGAATTGACCTTATGTTAAATTAATCAGCGACTAATTAACCAGATGCCTCTGACAATAATTTTAATAAATATTGACACTTCATTGTTTGTTAATAATATATTGATTACATTGAAGTTATTGGAGTTCCCTTCATCATTTATGACTTGAAATTGTCTGATGAACAAGGTATTTTTCCTAATTAGGCAGAGACTAGATATCTCAGTTGAGGTAATAGTTTCATTTAATTTGCAGTGTAAATCTGTATTGTCAAACTCCAGTCCAAGATGGAGGCTGGAGTTGATGTTGCCCCCCCCCTAACAAAAACAAGAACAATCCTCACCTAATTTAGGGGAGTAAACTCTTCACTGTTTGTCTGTCCCATCACATTAAACCAAACCGATATATAAAATTAGCATTTCCCTTCCGTGATTTGAAATCACAACCAAGTGATCGGTACACAGCTCTCTTTCCGACTGAGCCAAATCGACAAGTCTTAAATATCTACAAAAATACATGTTATAATTTTTATTTATTATATATACAATACAAAAGTTGCAGTAATCATCTTAAGTTGGAATAGAACATTTTAACAAGAACATTAAAAATGTGTTTAAACATTAATTATTGTTATTATGTTTCTCAGTAAAATAGAATTTTATTCTTTGATGACATAATAAAAATGCTGAATTTAAAGAATAATAAAATTATAAAAAGTAATAAAAACAAATCCATTTGTGGTCAACAGAACGCTATTCTCCAAGCTCATTGCAATGCAAATCTCTATTATCCACATTTATAAAATGCAATATGTATCCATATATTTCATATATGCCGTCATTTTTGACGGCTTGGTTAAACTAGTTAATCAATAAAAGACAGTCACTTTTTGGAGTCAATAAATCTTGTATTCAGCTGCATATATTTTAATAATGAAATCTTTTGAGTTCAGAGTGAAATTTAAAATATTTTGGAGAACTGGCTATTTTCAAAAAATAAAGTACAATATAACTAATGCTGTAACTGTTATATTAAAATAACATCATTCAAACTAGTAATCTGTGTATTTTATATCAATGCAATATATAAACACCAAACTAAACGACCAAAAATGTATCATGACACATACAGTTTACAATCATGTAGATATTTAGAAAGTTTAGCTTAGTCTAGCATAGGCCAGACAAATGGGGAACTCAATGACTCACTAGCAATAGCCCATGAGAAGAGTATTCCATCCATCACTATAGCCATGGATAATCAATATTATCCTGTAAAAAGAAAATGTTATTAGAAATACTTACAGTGTATTTTCGAATTGTCAACAAAATCATCCTAATACAAGGTTAGATCAATAAGTCTGACATGCAGTTATTAGCTGAATTTTGTTCTGAAATTTTCACTCTATAATGTTCAATCTATGTGATTAATAGAGAAGCATTGGGTTGTGCATTGACAAGGAAGGAGATTATGTTGGAAAATAAATATTTGTTATGTAAAATAAATGCTTTTTTTCATAATTAAACTATGAACATTAATGCACCTACGTACAATATTAAATTGTCAAATTACCATATAATTTTAACTCTGTTTATGCTAACTATGAGTTGACCCTCCTCTACCTATGAGTATCCTAAATCATGATAATCTATTAATATATCTGATCTATGATCCATTATCTCTGCTGATGTAAGAGTGGAAGTTTCTTGTCAATTTTGCCTGTGTAGACACATCAGCCTAAATAAAAAACCAAAGTGATTTTTATAGTAAGAGAAACAATGGTTCATTTCAAAATACTGAAGCATACTATTTAATACTTGTCTAATAAATAAATGCCATTTTCTGTCTCTGTGTTTGTATATGTAATGTTGAAATTACAATAGCTAGAGGGACACATTTTACAAAATTTCATTGATACACTTATTATATGAAGATTTATTTTTAAAATCCTACCAGAAGCATGTGAGTTTACTTTTTTGTTAGGAATTTTAACACCTTGAAATCTGGGTTTGGGGAAGTTTCCATTTGTTGAATTAAATGATTTTTAACAGGAACAGATGAATTACTGAGAAAGGTGAATTTGTGCATCATTAAAAAAAAATAGCCTGGATCTCTTCATGAACTTCTGTCAATGAAGTTGGAAGAGGTATATGTATTCACTTGTATTTGTCTGTCTGTTTTTTTCTTTTTCATGCATTTATGTATTCATATATGTTTGTCCACACAATATCTACAAATGTTCTCAATGAATTTCAATGATATTTTTTGAGAGCTGATTGAGGAATTTTTTACAGTTATCTGCATCGTAGGTATCTATAAATTGATTTTCAATCAGTTTTTAGTGGCAATCAGGTTGGCAGAGGTATGCACTCTCTGAGTGCTTTCTAGTTCTATTTTTTATTAAAAGTGTTTAACTTTCTGTATTATATTTTTGATTAATTGCTACATTAAATATTTTTAAAATCCCAATACATTGGCCTGACGGCTTTCCACATTCCCAATCAGCAGAGAAGAGGCAATGTTGTAAAACTGGACCACCACCTGGTTGACAGACCTTCTGCAGTCTTGGAAGAGCTCACCTCTTCCCTATAGGCCCCGCCAGCCAAAGGTGGACTCGCAACAGATGTGGAATCCCCTCACAAATCTTCATCTGTGAAGTCAAGTCAAGCCATGGCATTAATATTAATCAAAACAAAATAAAATAATCTGAAAGAGATTACTGAGGATCTAATATTTAAGTTAGGGAATGTCAAATAAACTTGTTAGGTAATATGTATTCATTCAAAGTATAGTGGTACTATAAGTGAGTCTGATAAGTTTTTAAAATATTTGAAACATTACTTGATGAACAATTCATACTGTTCAGGGATTGTTGAAGGTGGATTTGTATTGACTTGTCTTGACATGGTTACTTTGATAAATGCTTGATGACTAAATGTTTTTCTGTAAGTGGGAAGAACTTTCTTTGGCTTTTCATTTAAGAAAGTAGAAGAAAGAGGAGAAAGGTTTTAATTCTAGGAAATAATTGTCTTGAAACAACTAAACTAATCACTATTTCAATTCTTTCACTAAAGAATTTGATAAAGACATTAAAAATGTGTCTTGAAGAGGAAATAAAATAAAATCTGCGATTTGTGAACAGTTTCCAAGTCATTAGACTAGGCAAATTCAGTTTATAAGAATTTCATCTGAATTTCACTGAAATTTGGATTGTCTTTGTTGAAAGTATGGTTCTGTTTTTGTGACATACAAATCTTTTTGGATATAAAGTGGGTAATCTGTTTTGCTTAATCCTTTCGAGACTCCTGGTACATATATATCCTGAGGTTTCTATGGCTGCTGGGATATAGATGTCCCATATATCTCTTTTAGAAGTCTACTGGGATGTATGTTTCACAAAAATAAACATGAAAAACAATAAATGTCTACTGGGACAAATGTATCCCATCATGATTTTGGTTCTTCAAAATATAGAACATTTTTGATTTAATAAAAGAATAGTTTTCTTTAACCATTATGTTAAATAAATATTCTCTTATTAAATATACCAAATCCTACAGTTGAAGGTGTTCTAAGCAAGCTAAGGTTTGGTATTCCATCACAGGATATTTTGGGGCTATAGATGAATAGTCCTTACAATTAAAGGTCAAGGATGATACTGTTGGTTAAACAGAAATGGAAATGACTTCAAGGCTTTTCTTTTTGTTACCACTATTACACATAGGTTTCAGCAGGTGTAAAGGTGTCATTCATCTGTTATATTTGATCAACTTTGATCAGGTGATTAGTTGGTGGCTGGGTGTATATATTTGTATAAATGGAGGTAATTTGGGATTTTAAATTCACTTTGCACATTTTAGAAAGGATAAAAGACGCATACACAGTGGTTAGTAAGCTGGCTGGAAAGGCCATTGAGAATGAGATTGATTCTCACTGAATTCTCGAAAAATATGGCCCTGTGCCAGAGTTTGTCTTGTTCAATAAATATTAATTAAACAAGAGGGCAAAATCATTAATTCAATAAAGATAAAACATTTTTTGAAATTAGAAAAAAAAATCCCTGAAAGGATTGAATTCATTGATACATCTTCATGTCCAACTTCATGAATATTTTGGCATGGCCATTTTATATATGTTGCTTCAAAATGTATTTATAGATAAAAACAATCAGTTATATAATGTTTAAAGACTGAACTGTTCAGTCAGTGATATTGTGGCAGTAATTTTTTTCTTTCCTTTTCTTTCTTTTTTTCTCTCTTTTCTTTATTCTTTTTCTTTTTTTTGAAAGATTCTTTTTAGAGACTTGGAATAATAAACCATTGTTGTCTGCAAAGGTTGGTGGCTTAGCTCTTCCTTTTCTCAGAAAATGAAGATGTAGACTTGATAAACTATTTGAAAGTCTGCCACCAGTGTCAACCGATATATTAATCATTGCAGAAAGACTTGTGAATCTATAAATCAGCCTCAGTTTGGAACAATTTTGGATGAAAAGCTCTTTGTACAATAGTATAGCATTTTGTGAGGCTGTCAGATATCTACAAATGCAAGTAATAATGAGAGATCACAAGAGATTGTTATGGATGAATAGAATACACAAAGGGATAGCAAATGAGAATCTATTCACTATAGAATTTATTTACTATATTATTATATTATATTTACTATATAATACACATTTAACTTAGTTTTCAAAGAGTCTCCAAATAAATATCTAACAATGTCACAATGATAATAAAAGACAATTGATAGTGTTAATAACAAAAAGAAGGACCCTTGCCGGTTATATATCTGCTAATTATGTGTCCTCATAGACAGAATTCAGTATACAAGGATGTTTCCCTTCTTTCTGTCTGTCGTGTTCAAAGAGTTAAAACCTGTACAAATGACAGATCCTTCAAATCAGGAAGGAAAATATTTTCTGATAAAGCAATGAGAGGGTCTATAGTTAAACTCTAATTCCTCATGCCCGAGTGGATACTTAATGCGTGAAAATTGCCTCTGTAGACATATGCACTGACATGTTTATGTTCTACCATGAATTTTAGATGTCTGCCACAAGAAGAATTGCAAAAGAGAGATGTGAAAGCTTTAAACCATATGAACCACTAAGTCTGTTATCTCTGACAGTGTTCACCTGTTGACTGAATTATTTGAAAATTAAACTTGTGTGAATCTTATGCCTCAAGCTTTGAAAATGCATGAGTATGGCTGTACAAGAATGTTACCTGGCAGAATCTTATAGCTGCATCATCATCTACTAAACTTTGAGAACATTATGACCACTCATTTCTATCTCTCTTTCATGTCTCTGATTCTTTTCATATATAAATTCTAATCTAAACATTGATATTATCTTTTCACAACATGAGAAAAAACACAGCGAGTATCCAATTGGATCTAAAAAAAATTGCTGACGGAATACTTCATCTCATTGTTCATCTCTAAACTCTGCCTCTCATCAAATTTAATATCTGCATTTTTGAATAATGAATTGTAAAAAAGTTTTTACTTTTCAGTTTTAGAGCCCAAATATAATAAACTAATATGTTTGAGAGGAGCACAAGCATAACATTACTGAGAAGAGGTGAGTAGTTTTAATAATATATTTTTGAATGATTAAAAAAATGGTTAGTCTCTCAATAGAAACCGTCATGTAACCAACGTCTTTTGGCAGCATGCAGTGTTGGGGGTGATCAATTAAAAAATTGGAAAAAGGGGCGATCAATGAATAAGTTACCCCTCTTGCCTTTTGTTGGGCAGTGATCATTGAAAAAGTCTGAATTAAAAAAAAACAAGTGTGAAACAAACAAACTAAGGGACCAATTTAGCATAAACTTAAATTGCAAATTCCCCCCCCCCAAGGTTATGTAACAGTTTTGGTTGTTGGTTTCTAATTATTAGAGTTACTGAACAGATCCAGCTGAATCTTTGAAGAGAAAAGTCTGGAACTGATTAAAATATGGGGTCTCTAAATTTTAAATGTTTCTGAAGGCCTGGATATGTACTTGTGCTGAACAAGTCAAATTTGAGACTATGGGTTGCTTTTGTAAGGATATTAATGCCATGTATGTATTTGGATCCCTGCTGTAAAGTAATCATGAGCAAGCTTATATCAAAGACCACTCACTGGGTGCCCCACAAAGCTATATACTCTGTAGTTATAGGAGATAGTCCATGAATATAGTGACTGTTATGGAGGTAGGAAGATTATTGTGCAACACTCAGTATCAAGAGCCTGCTTGCCTTTAAAATCAGCTTTCACAATCATATTTTTTTTATCTAAGCCTATACATGTACTGGAGGAAAGTAGGCACCTCTCTTAGACATTAATCAACACTTTCTGCTTTTATAAAAAAAGATGGAAATAAAAGTAGCAAACAATGAATTATCAATTATTAATGAAAGTCTCAAATGCTGGTATTTTTAGATCAAATTGTCAGTAGAAAAACATTTGTCTATTAGAAAAGTGAGATTATATCTCAATTGTTGATATTGCCTTTCAGGAATAAGCATCCTTTTTATGTATATATAATGAAAGGCAGTAGCATGAGAGTAATGCTGACATATCATCCTTT
>VCCN01007085.1:10246326-10262787 GCA_006491835.1 Architeuthis dux | reverse complement strand
ATATATATATATATGTGTGTGTGTGTGTATATATATATAGATTTAAAAACTTTTTAATTAATATTAGGAAAGTAATAGAGAAAGTTTTGAACGTCTCTTTGTTAATATTTTGGATAATTATCATCTACCTTCTAGAAATTAGGTAATCTGAAACATTGATATGCAATCATGTGTACACATATGTACATTTTAACTGATTACATTATTTTATAGTGATTTTGCTAGCTAATGCTTGAGCGTATACAGTATCACCCATAAATGAGTACACCCCTACCACTTTTTAATAGAAAGTTAATTTTCTCCTAAACCAAACATAGCAGGATTTTATTATTTCTAGTGGAACATTACACAATCAAAACGGATATTATCGGGTATTATTTATAACCAAACACTACAGCATTGAAACTCTGATGCCAAAAATGAATACATCTCTACTAAAAAATATTTTTGCTGACAGAGTTTCAATGCTGTAGGTAATTATACCTGATAATATATGTTTTGATTGTGTAATGTCCCACTAGAAATAATAAAATCCTGCTATGTTTTGTTTAGAAGAAAATAAGCTTTCTATAAAAAAAAGTGGTAGATGTGTACTCATTTATGGGTAACACTGTATGTCAGATCCATAATTTGAATCATCCATCACTCTTATCCTGAGCTATCTCTTTTCCCATTGCTGTATCAAGTTTATCAATTGGTCTCTGATATATCCTTTGTGGATAGCATTTTTCTGGTGATAATTATTTCTAAGAATCCACTCTTTTCACTTAAAACAATTAGTTCTTGAAAAATCTCATCTCTTGTGGTTGTATATTATCTGATGTTGTCTGTTCAATAAAATATTGCAGCTCACAAAATACAGTAAACATAAATTCATTTTGTGGTAACAAGTACAGAGTAACTGATGGTGTCCTTTTGTCGCCTCTCATGATGAAACAGAAGGTGATGTATTTTTGAATATGCATATTTCATAATTCATACCGATAGAGAAAGTGAGAAAACGCTGTGCATGTAGAGAAAATGAAAAGAGCATCTATGAAGAAAAAAAACAGTAAAAAAAAATGGAATCAAAGAAATTTCTACAGAAACACATTAGAACTTAAAATGGTTTTCATGAAAGTCTCAGGACGATATTCGAAGGTGTCTCTCATACCAAAGATAAGGTAAACGAATTTTGCTCAGAGAACAACGTCTGGAATATTTTGATAACCAAAAAAAAAAAAAATTAGTTATTCAAGATGCATAGAAAAACAGGGACTGTGAGAGACATCAAAGGGACATAACTGAAGATTTTTGTGAATGAATGTTGACAGATGAAAATGAAACATAGGCCTGCAGCAACATTGTTTGCACGCTTCAAAATTGATAACAGACTTCAGAGGACTTGTCTATAACTGACTCTTACACCTGTTCTTCCTTTGAAGGTTTTAATTAAAAACATTTTTCTTTTTAAGGCTCTTTTCTGGTTAATAATTTATATTGGATTTCCCAAGGTTGTCTTACTTACCTGGAGAGAAATTTGTTTCTTTTCAAATTTATTCATTTAAATATTTTAATCATAGGTATAGAAATATTTAGGAATAAATCTTTGGAGGGCAATTTTTTGTGTTTGTTTCTAATTAAATAATATTTAAAAATGCAACAGAATATCTTCAGGAATTTAAAAAATTGTCTGACAATAAAACATCAGTTTTCAAATGTAACAGAACAGGTAATGTCAGGAATAATTATTGGACAAAACAAAAATTATCGGACATAAAAAAACAATACTAACAGAATACTAAAATAGGACAACTGAAAGAAATTACAAATTAACTGGTAACTATATGTGTTGTAGGTATAATAAACCATATTTACTACCTTTCATAAAACAACTCTTTCTGGGAGGCACTATTGCTGCTTTCACTCACACATACACACACATATATAAATCTTTTTTAATTATATGTATGTTTGTGTGTGTATGTGTAGAGAGCTGAAAACCAACTCAGAATAGCACAGAGAGCCATAGAAAGAGCAATGCTAGGGACAACTCTAAGAGACAGAAAAAGATCAACATGGATCAGAGGGAGGACTAGATAATTAAACAGCAAAAATGGAAATGGGCTGATCACCTAGCAAGAAGAGAGGATAATAGATGGGGGGAAAGACTAACTGACTGGTGCCCATGGGACAGTAAACGCAGTAGGAAAAGACCAGATACAAGATGGAGGGACGAGATAGAAAGACGTGGCAGAGGTTAGCACAAGGTAGCTTGTCATGGAAGGAGATGGGAAAGGCCTTTGTCCAGCAGTGGATTTATAACGGCTGATGATGATGAGGATGATAGTTTTTCATCAATTTTTTCCTTCTATATAATTGTTTTCTCTCAGTAAACCCACAGTAAAAAAAAGAAAGATAATAAGATTAAATTAAATCATATTGAGGTTTCCAACAAGATTAAATTAAATCAGTTTGAGGTTTCCAACCCGAATGAAACATAAAAAAGCTTTCAAATGGTCAAATTTCAAATCAAAATATGAAAGTGGAAATCTACTTTATCATCATTTTTCACTTTTGAACCCTTTCATTGCTGTACTGTTAACTGTCTAACCCACCTACCCACTTCTGCTATATTGTCAAGGTAAAATAATATTTTTTGAAAGCTTTTAAATTACTAAAGATAAAACTTATATTTTATCCAATTTTAAAGAATTATGTTCAAACTACAATAAATATCATCTTGTATATCAAAAAAAGTTTATTAGCCTAAGATGAAAAATTTCATCTAAAACCTTTTTTATTATACACTGATTTACTCGGACTGATGTTGTCATCTTGGTTGTTATAGACACAATGTTTCAGCCATTATATCCTCCTGCCTTCTTCAAATGTTTGTTGGAGTAGAAGGTCAGTGGGGTACCATGGCCATAATGTTGTGACTATAGAATGGATGTAGAATGAATTGGCCAAAACGTTGTGTCAACATCAAAAATGGGAAGAAGAGATTAGATTGTCTGAACAAAAGCTGGTATGTTAATGACTCTTCTCAAAGTTATAGAAAATTTGTCTGAACAAAAGTTGGTATGTTAGTCATTAACATACCAACTTTTGTTCAGAAAATTATTTCTTATTGTTAAAATTATAGACAATACAAATTTGTTACAATTCTGCCACTCCTTCTTTGATTCTCTTTACCATCTTTGTTTTATTACCAAGTAATAGTTATTTCCTGAATTATTTTTAGATGATGCATTTTCATTATTATTATAATACTGGTTCCAATCCATCTCACATGTTAACTAAGTATTCTCATTGTCATTATAACAACCATACATTGGTAGCAGAGCATAGCTGAAAAGAAAATGACAGGCGATTTTAACAGTAAATATGGGGAAGATGAACGGTGATAAGACAAATTATATGCACACCTCAGTAGGAAAGAAAAGAGGGTAAGTGCTGTTAACTAAGTATTCTTATTATCTGTAATGAGTTATTCCCTTTAGGCAGGAGAGCACTTATCGATTTCCAGTAAGGCGCCACTATTTACGCCACTGTGGTCGGGGAGACATACTGGTTTTAGGAGATCGAGAAGATGCATGTGGCATGAGTGCTGGCATTGTGAATATGTATGAATAAATTAGATCTGTGTAAATACATCTTTTGTTGCATTTTTAAATCTGTTAATATCTGTCATTATAACAACCTTACATTACGGTTGTTACTTTTTATCACAACACTATGTTTTAAACATAAAAATAAAATATTGTGTAACACGCATAGAGGTTTCCCCTAAATTCACCTAACAAAAATATTAAAATGCCTTATTTTTTAAATGTTTATTTTCACACATCCTATACAAGGTCTGTTTGGAAAGCACCCAGCCATTTTGAAAATATCTCAAGAACCAGTCGAGCAGCCTTGATATAACTTGACAACCAATCAGATGGGACCTTAATGCCCATATGTGAACAGACACTTTCCCGTGGGTTTACTGAGTTGGCAATGAGTTTGTGTACTGTGCATACATTGCATTCACAATTACTGAGTGAGTCAACGTTCACGTCTTGTGCAGGGTTTTTGGGCAAAACATTGCATCACCCAGTTCTGTCAGGTTTTCCCAATGAGATTTCAGACTGTGGCAATTCCGAAAGAGGACTATTTTCAAAAGTGTAAGGGACACTGGGATAAGTGTGTGTGGTCCCAATGGGAGTACTTTGAAGGGGACTAAGGCACCATTTGAAGGGGACTAAGGCTATTTCTTTTAGTTAATATTAAATGGCTGGATACTTTCTGGACAGACCCAATATTGTGCAGCATTTTCTTTTCTTGAGGCCATTTGTACATGCACAATGACAACAAAAACAAGATTAATTGCAGTAACTACAAGAGCAACAATAGGAACATCAATAACCATTATAATTCAATGCAAAACATTGTACACAAATTTCTAAAGAGAAATGTTTGGTCAAAACAAACTCTGAAAAAGAAAAGAAAACGAATGGTAAAGGCCAATAATCAAAAGTGTTTTTAAAAATAAATATAATTGGAAATTCAGTGATGAACTGATAAACACATGTCATAATGAACCAAACAACCTCAGAATTATAAGTGCACGAATTGGACTTCAAAATTAAAGCCTACAAATAAGAAGTGCAAAGACCCTCCAAAATTAGTTGAATGCAAAAATCTTTCTTAGATTTTATTACTGTTAAACATATGTTTTTATGTAAAATCAATTGTTTTTATTTTCTTTTTTAAATATGATTCTGGTTACAATGGATTGGCAATACTTGTTCATTTGTGAATGCTGAACTTAATTAAGCAACAGTTAAGTCCTACAGATGTAGCCAGAAAATCTATAGATTTTATTATTGAAGACATATATTAATCTTAAGTTAATTGTCAAACTGTAGTCCAAGTTGGAGTTGATTTTGTTTTTCCCCACTAGCAAGAACAACAAGAACTATTCCTCACTTAATTCAGGGGACTAAACTCTTCAATGTTTGTCTATTAAGTCACTTTAAACCAAACCGATATATAAAATCAACATTTCCCCTATGACCAAGTGATTGGCAAGCGACGATTGTACCAAGTGAGCTAAACTGACTATTCTTATATATTTACAAATTTATTTATTATACAATACAAAAGTTGCAGTAATCATCTTCATTGGAATAGAAGTAAGAGTGGAGTTTGACCCTGCAGAAGCCTGGCTTGTTTCTTTTATAATCATATATTTTTAAATATGACTCTGGTTACAATGAATGGATCAGCAATACTTGTTCACTTGTGAATGCTAAACTTAGTTAAGCAACAGTTAAGTCATACAGATGTAGCTGACCACTGATTATCTCTTCCTGATTTCCAATGTACAACATACAGATTTGAGTGCTAAAATTTGATAAAATAAATTTAAGCTAAAGAAATTGCAAAATTCAATGCTTAATCATCAAATCCATTTTTTTGTACCACCAAAATATTACTATATTACTGTGTTAGTAGAGGAAATGACTAAAGCTAAGAGGAGCAGTAGTGAAGTAGAAGTAAAGTCAGGGGCAGCGATAAGAAAAGCTAAAATCTTGAATATATATACATGGTTCAAATGAAGTTGACAATAAAGTACTGCCAGAATTTGCTGGGTCACTATTAGAAACTGTCAACCAAAATTGTCACCAACTGTCAACATAGGTTTCTTCAGTTTTTAAGTTGGTATTGCTGGCTGGATGGCTATGTATGTATCATGCTTACAGTACATTTTAAAAATTGGATATTGAGCCATCATGAATTTTCAACAGTTGTCAATGGCAGCCATTTGACAACTGTTTTTAGATAAATTTTCTTAACATCGATAGATATAATATGATATTGAGGACATTATTAGTTGAACTTTTTACCATACAGGTCTTGGGAATTAACATTTAGATAATACATGCAAGTCATCAAAAATTCAAGATGGTGGCCTTGGCTGGTATGAAAATTATAATTGCAATAAAGTTGCGTAGACTAGTTTGATATGGATGATCTCGGTGTAAAATCATACATTTTTTATGAGGCAGAATTCAAATTTGGAAGTTTAGAATTGCCCAGAAGCTTCTTTCTATCTAACAATTCAAGACTCATAATAAGTGATAACAATAACTGCCCAAGTCTAGGGTCTATCGTGAGAAAGTTTATTCAGCACTCCCCTTCATAGTAACAGAGAACTGCCTAACACAACCCTTCTTACATTTGCAGGAGACAAGTTCATAGCTGGACTGGCCTGCACCTGGTAGACATGTCCAGAAGGGTTCATAGTACCCCACACATCTCTTTGACCAGCCCCATCTACACAGTGAAGGTAGTTCCGGTGTGTACACTAGCATTTGACCCCACACATAACCTCCTTGGTACACTGCTCTCTTAACATGCTCCTCTATGGCAGCCTTTGTTGGAGGTATCAAAATCTCTTCTTGTTCCAAATGCCATCCAAAACTCATCTTCTAGCTGTAGACCCTAAGCCACTGCCAAATCTAGTACCACAACATCAGTATCAACAGTTTGAATCATGATTTTCCGAAGGCCATTTCTTGCTGCATTGTCCACGTTATAACATGCAACTATCGGCTTCCTTGTGCGTTCATAAACCTACAACACGTTTCTGCACCCCTTTCCAATGATTAGCTTTTGTAGCTGCTTTTAAAGACTCAGACAAGTAGCGGTCCCCCACCAGATCAAGCCTGGACAAACTTGCCAGCATTTATAGCAGCCCATGAAATTGCTGCAGGGCTAGGACCTGAGATGGAACATGTACTTCCACTGTTCCATGCATTGACAGGCTGTGACATTGTCTTAAGCTTTGTTGACCATGGGAAAAAGACAATGTTGGCTGTATGGACTGTCTATCCAGAGCTTAAACATATCCTATTGAAATAATCTTCTACCACCAGAGGTAATCGCCACAATCGAGAGGTTTGTTAGCCTGCTCTATGACTGAACCAGCACATGCACAGAAATGGACAAGGCAAGGGGGAGGCTTTTTCTGAAGAGGCACAATGTGTAGTCAATCCCTCCAACAAAGGCTGCCATAGAGGAGCATATTAAGAGAGCAGTACACCAAGGAGGTCATGAGTGGGTCAGATGCTAGTGTCCATACCAGAACTACCTTCACCATGTAGATGGGGCAGGTCACAGACATCTGAGGGGTACTATGAACCCTTCTGGACATGCCTACCAAATGCAGGCTAGTCCCGCTATGAACTGCAAATGTAAGAAGGGTTGTGTTAGGCAGTGCAAGTGCAAAAAAGTTGCTTTAGATTGCACAGTCCTTTGTTACTATGAAGGGGAGTGCTGAATAAACTTTATTGCAATAGACCCTAGCTTTGGGCAGTTATTGTTATCACTTATTATGAGTCTTGAATTGTTAGATAGAAGGAAGCTTCTGGGCAATTCTAAACTTCCAAATTTGAATTCTGCCTCATAAAAAATGTATGATTTTACACCGAGATCATCCGTATCAAACTAGTCTACGCAACTTTATTGCAATTACAATTGACAACTTTTGAAAATTCATGATAGCTCAATATCCAATTTTTGGGGGAATGCCTTTAGCTATAAGTGTACCAAATTATATGCTTTTATCACAAAATGCACAATTGGCTTGAAATTCTCACCCCGCTATCATCTCTTGGAACATGTCAAAATATTAAACCCATGTTTCACTCAATGATGGGATCACCAGCAAAATCAGAATTATAGTAAATG
The DNA here is from genome assembly GCA_006491835.1 of Architeuthis dux. NCBI lineage: Eukaryota > Metazoa > Mollusca > Cephalopoda > Oegopsida > Architeuthidae > Architeuthis > Architeuthis dux. The sequence goes on along the minus strand of VCCN01007085.1, from coordinate 10,255,065 downwards.
TCTTGGAGCTGAGAGAGGAAAGCAGAAGTAAAGGACAAGTTTTATTTCAGGTTCAAGCATATTAAGATTAGAATGCATTACAGTACATTTCTTAATCTGATTCTAGGGTTCTCCATGAACCAAGGTCAACCTCAGGGAGTTTGAATCAACCATTAAACATTGTATACTTCTCTGATCCTCCATGTTCCACCAAAAATAGACCTGCCTCTTAGAAATACTTTTCTTTTGATATCTCACCCTGAGAAAGAAAAAAAAAAATAACAATGGACTGTCTTTTGTACGTGTGCATCTGTAATATTGGCATCTCAGAAACAAATAAATCGTTTCTCGTGAAATTTTGTATGTAGGTTTAATTATCATTTAATTTTAAATTAACACTTTTCATTTTTTCCATCTGGATATTTTAAAGCCCTTGAATCAAGATGTTGTTTTGGATATTTGGAAATTAAAAATAATTCTTTCTTTGGAATGTTTTTTTTTTTTTTTTTTTACTTTAAAAAATCTTGTGTCAGTGCTACCGGACACACCATTTAGACTATAACCTTGCAAATTTGCTTGAGTATTCCACTTGTTGTATAGTGGGGTGTCCTGGACTTCATTATAAAGGAAACTCGAAGACTTGCTTGTAAAAATATCTGGACATATTTTTATTACACAACATACATCTTTGTCGGCCGGAGAGTGAAGAGTGGGAGAGAGATGATAAGGAGAACTGCCAGTCTGTCCTCAACAGGGACAGCGGTCTTGTGCCTTTCGGCCCAGCTGATGTCTGTCTCTTCTTTGAGTGTTGAGATTTCTGTTCGCTCCGTTTGCTGTTCTTGGTCTGCTATATAGTTTCTCTAAAGCCTACGTGGTGTGAATCACGGTGTGAATCACTGGTTCCCATTGCAAAACATTCCATCACCCAGATCTATCGGCCCCTCACACCCTCCCCCAATCCAGATTGACTTCTGGCTTTTCCCATAGAGATTTCAGACCATGGATTAGATTAAGGAGAACTGGAAAAGATAGCTGATAGCAATTCCAAAAGAGGACTTTGCAGAAGGTTGTGAAAAGTGAAAGTGATGCTAGGATAAGTGTGTGAGTACTCCAAATGGGACTAAGGTACCATTGCTCTAGGTAGGCTATTTTTAGTTAATATCAAGACAGACCTTCTATATATATCAACAATTCATGTTTTTTGTCAAACTCCAGTCCAAGTCTGGAGTTAACTTTGTTTTTCTATCGTATGTAACAAGAACAATCATCACCAAATCTAATGAATAAATAGATTTATAAAATTAACATTTCCCTACTGTGATTTGAAATCATGACCAAGTGATTGGTAGCCAGCTCTCTTATCGACTGAGCCAAACTGACAAGTCTTACATATCTATGAAAATGTACCTTACACCCATGCAAGGGCTTATTTCATTCTAATAAATAAATACATTTATGCTAAAAAATATATATTTTTATGATTTTGTATTTTTTATATATATACAATACAAAAGTTGAAGTAATCATCTTCAGTCGGAATAGAAGTAAAGTTTGACCCTGCAGCAGCCAGGCTTGTTATTCTATAAATAGAAACCGTTAACCAAAACTGTCAACATAAGTTTCTTCAATTGCATATGTATCATGCATACAGGCTGTACCAATGGAGCTAGAGGGCTGACATTTTTAACATTTACTCCTTATTATGTTTAGAAAAAACTTTTTTTTGTTTTTTTGAAAATCCACCACTAAATAGGTTTTTAGTGTGGGGTTCAATTTGCCATGTAAGCTTATGCTAAATTGTTCCCTAGTTTCTGTCCAGCAGCATTCATGCTGACTTTTTTAGTGATCACTGAGTAAATTATTCATTGATCACCGCTTTTTCCAATTTTTTAATTGATCACACTGAATATGGAATGCTGCCAAAAGAGGTTGGTCACATGACGGTTTCTATTGAGTGACTAACCAGAGCTGTTTATATTTCATTTAAAAAAATATAAGCAGAGACTACCAAAAATATAACAGGTTGAGTTAGGGCTCTTGAATTCTTTCTATATTGAAAATTCTCGGCCAAACTCTATGTTAAAGTTATAAAAATAGTTAATCCTGATGATAAGGAGAATAATGAACAAGTGGTGGAGAGGTGCGTACTGAATGCTAACCATCATTTATAGCATCTTGCCGAATCAGTTCCAATATTAAAAAATATGGTTAGTCTCTCAATAGAAACCATCTTTTGGCAGCATGCCATGTTGGGGGTGATCAATTAAAAAATTGGTAAAAAGGGGTGATCAATAAATAAGTTACCTCTCTTACCTTTTATTGGGCAGTGATCACTAAAAAAAGGCTGTATTTTCAAAAAATAGCATGAACATTGGCAGACACAAACTAAGGGATCAGTTTAGCATAAACTTACATTGCAAATTGAACCCCCACTAAAAACCTATTTGTGAGGTGGGGTTAACAAAAAGCTCAGTTTTATCTAGACATAATAAGGAGTAAATGTTTAAGTTTTCAGCCCTCTAGCTCCATTGGTGCAGTCTGTATGCACGATACATACATACATAGCCAGCCAGAACAACTTGAAAACCGAAGAAACCTATGTTGACAGTTTTGGTGAAAGTTTTGGTTGACGGTTTCTAATAAAATCTAGTAAAGAAATACTCTCAAGATGTTGAGCTGCTTAGAACAATCGCTGACCATCAGCAAAAGTATATATTTCAGCATTAAACTGTGTCAATCAGACCACATACATATTCATCCAGTTACATACCTAACCACCTATCTTTCTCCCTGCCTGTCTGCCTGCCTGTCTGCCTGCCTGCCTGCCAGCCTGCATCTTCATATCTTTGATTGGATGGATTATTTGTTGTTAATCTATGGACAGAAAACCTGATGTATTTCTGACAGCATCCTTGCCGTCAGTGGCAAGGCGCTGACTTATTTCAGTTTTCAACCAAAGCATCGGAAGGCAGTTGTGAATCCTCTCCTCCACATCTTTCTTTCAAGAAGAGATTATGGGCGGCAAACGTCGATCAGGATGATAGTATTTAAATCCTCAAAGACCATATAGTTTCCATTCCTTTTCTTTCTGCTTGGTTTTCTTCTCTTTCTCCATCAGCTCTCATTACTGTTTAGTGTATTTCTCTGTGCTGCTTTTACTATTTACTCAAGATGCCAATATACTGTATTAGCCAACATCACAATGAAGAATTCAAGCAGTACCAAGTGTTTTTGTAAAAAATTGTAACATTTGGTGATTTCGCTTCAATGCATGTGGATCTATTTTAAGAGACTATTAACAAATCCTGACAAAAAGTGAGGATATAATGCTCTCTCGCTTACACAATAAATGTAAACAAGAATCTTTTACTATTATGTATCTAGCAATCAAAAAAAGAATTCCTGGATCTGTCCCAAAATTTGATCATTTTTTTGTAGTCAATTGTGCAACCTTCCTATAAATTTAATTTAAATTCATGTGTGATGTGGATATATAGCTACATCTCAAGAGGAGGAAAAAATTCCTGTATCCACACACACATTTAATTACTTTCCCCATAGCCCATTGCCCACAGTTCTACAGAATTTCATTGAAATTTATTGAGGACTTTTGGAGATATTGTGTGGACAGACAGACAGAAAGATAAAAAGATAGAAAGGCAGACACAGGTGAGTACATTTACCACTCCCAACTTTGTTGGCAGAGGTAAAGAAATTAACAGTAGCAAAAAAAAGAAGAAATAAACTGTTTTGCCATGACCAGAATATGAAACAGGTTTACCAAGCATTAGGTCCAAACTACTAGACAGTCATGGCTAACATTTAAAAGTTAAATATGTTTGATTTATTTCCTTTCTAAAAGACCAGAAAATTTGAAAGTCATTGAGAACTGTGGCAGATATTGTGTTGCATTGATATATAACTACAATGTAAGGGAGGAAAGAATTGCTGGATCCACCCCAAATTTAGGAACTTTCTTCTGTAGCCCATTTCCCAACCTGCTACAAAATTCCATTGAAATTCATTGAGAACTTTTGGAGATGTTTTTTGGATAAATGGAACGATATGGGTGAATACATATATCACTTCCATAAAGCTACAATGCAGGAGAGGAAAACTTATCTGGATCATCCCCAGAATTTAATCACTTTTTCTGCAGCCCATTATCCAAACATCAAAAGAATTGCATTGAAATTCATTGAGAACTTTTGGAGATATTGTGCAGTGATGCAGAAGAGGAAACATTCCTTGATCAACACCAAAATTCAATCACTTTTTTGTAGACCATTACCCACCCTTCCACAAAATTTAATTGACATTCATTGAGAACTATTGGAGATATTGTGTGGGCAAATAGAGAGACAGACAGAGTAAATACATAACAAAATTAAAATAGCAAAAAGAAAAATGAACAAGTGTGGCCATGACCAGGATTCAAACCATGGTTATCACAACCACTGCATGAGGACCTAACCTCTTGACATTCACAGCTAACAGTCACTGTGAAATACGTTTGCTTTATTTTGTTTCTAAAGACCAGAAAATTTGAAATTCATTTAGAACTTCTGCAGAATTTGTGTTGTGTGGATATATAAGATTTAGTAATTGTCTTGGTAAATAGTAAGCACAGTAATTGTTTCCCGGAATTCCCAATAAAATCACAGACAGAAGCTAGAACAAAAATTAAGATTGTTTTGCTAAATGTAATATTGATTAATGAAATATTCTAAACACAGAACTGCTACACTTGGTTCTCAAAGCCCATTTCTATCACACAATTTGATCATACAAATTATAATCATTTAGCCTAATAATAAAATATCTTGCTGAAACAATCTCAAGTCTCTAGCTACAATTTCCAATCAATGAATCTAACTTAGCTCTAATTTATAACAATTTCACAAATGTTGACCTCTGGCAGCTTTACTTCCTTCTCTTCCTTGGCAATTTACTTGATCTTGGCCGATTTCTCATGACTTTTTAGAAACAGTTTTTTTTAAAAAGGGTCAGGTAACTCTATCTTTATTCTCAGAGTTTTCAATCAAATTATCTGCATTTGCACTCAATTTGTCTTTAAAAAGAGATTATTCAACAGTTTTAAAGTGATAGCATTTTCATTTATAATTCTGGGTGGAAATTAAGATCAGTACTTAAAGATTTTACTTTAATCTTTTTAATATATAATACCATGGCATTGGTATTTGTGAAGAAGCATCTATGTGTGTGTGTGTGTGTGTGTGTGTGTGTGTGTGTGTGTGTGTGTGTGTGGACTATAATCCATTTCTTTACTGTTATCTTTGGTTTCATAGGATTTTGTGGCATCATTTTAAACTCTCACAAAAAACAAGATTGACTTGACTTTAAAAAAAAAACTATTTCCCTTGATTGAAATATTGTCTGAGTTCCTATTTGTTATTACTTGTACATCAAAAACAACAGAAGAAAAAATACAGGTCTGGTTATTCACTCAATAGAAACTGTCACGTGACCAACATCTTTTGGCAGCATGCTGTTTTGGGGTGATCAATTACAAAATTGGAAAAAATGATGATCAATGAATAATTTATTCCTCTCGCCTTTTGTTGGGTAGTGAACATTAAAAAAGTCTGAATTTTTAAAAGAAACAGGTACCAATTTAGCAAAAACTTAGATTGTAAATTGAATCCCCCACTAAAACCCTATTTAGAGGAAAGATTTTTTCTAGACATAATAAGGAGGAAATGTTTAAATTTTTCAGCCCTCTAGCTCCATTAGTGCGGCCTGTACAGGCGACACATACATAGATAGCAAGCCAGCCAGCCAGATCCACTTAAAAACGGAAGAAACCTATGTTGACAGTTTTGGTTGATGATTTCTAATTATTCTGTTAATACAGGTGCTTGTATCCAAAAGTTAAAACTCAATAATTCACAGACCCAGTTTAAATTGAAATTTATAATATGAACATAGAATTTATACCAAGTTCTTGGCTATTTAGTGTTAAGAGAATATATATATTTATTGATAAAGTATTTACTATGAATAAATTAAACCTAAATTTCCTTTGGTTGTGAATAAGTGAAGACCAGGAATCATATTTTTTCATATATGCCAACACGCCACCCCCAACACAATGACATCAGCGCTAAGAAACATCTGCACACCAGCCTGTCAGCACACCAGTCTAGCACAATAATGTCAGTGCTAAGGAACTATTTGTTGAGCTCTGTAGATCCACTTGTTCAATGTCAACTTCGATATAACACAATATAAACGCATACACTTCTTGTGGTCTTCAATTCACTTTTATTTACACTTGAACATAGACGTCTACATGCTAGGATGCCAAAACCATTAACGAGAAAAGGGACTCCCAAACGGAAGAGTTCCACTACTGATCATTAACAAAGAAAGCTAACAGAGTTATCTTTATTTGTATATGATATATTAACATATTGACACTATTAATGTAATGTTAATATAAACTGGCAGACTGGCAGGCTAGCATACATATAAACAAAAAATAGATTGGCGTGCTGGGAGACTGTCACACTAAAAATAAACTAGTGTGCTGGCGAACATAAAAAGGATTAACAAACAAGAAATTTTAGTTGGTTTTGTTAGGATGTCAATATTTATGCACAGAACATAGTTTTCCAGGATTACTTTTATCCCAAGTTGTCTAATGGACAACAATATTATGTTATGCACAATAACATCTTTTTGCAAAAATTATACCTGGGAAGTGATTAGAAAATACTAAAATACTCCTCTTTGACAATTATTATATTGTTAATAACTAATATCAAAATACATTATTATATAATTTAAATCCACCAGAAATCTGCCTGAAAGAGTAATATTCTGTCATACATATATAATATTTTCAAAATTTCTGTGTTTGCGTTCTGAAATACAATATTGTGATTTGTGAGGAATATTTTTGGTAAACGTATGGAGAGAGAGAGAGAGAGAGAGATGACAGAGAGAGAGAAGGAAGTAACTGAAATATTTCAAAAGCCATAGTTTTGTATGGAAAATAAGGGTCTAGTTCAGCATTATAGTTACAATGTAAATAGAACCCCACTTCAAAAAACAAGACAAAAAAAAAACTAAAAATGTTATTTTCTAAACTGACACTTTTCCAAGGGTGATGGAGGTCTTATGGATTGAAAGCAATAAAAATGTCTTAGGAAATTTTAAAAAAAAAATGGTTTTCGGCTTTTACTGGTAAAATGAATCATAACCATTTTTTAACTCAGACCTCAGACAGTGAGTAAACAGCACAGATCGGATGTAAAGAATAAACTCTAGGTGTAAATAATCTTTTTTCCATTTGTTGTGTTGTGTACGAAGAAATATATTTTCCACCGTGTTGTTAAATTTGAAGTTATTTTCCCCTAAGCAATGCCAGGTATACCTGCTAGCATACACATAGTATGTATGTATGTTGGTGTGATGGGTGTATATGAGTATATGGGTGTGTCTGCTTTTATGTATATATCTATATATGTGTTGGTGTGTAACACACCAACACATGTATAGATATATACATTCAGATATATACATACATTACATTCAGTAACTGAAACTTTCCGAATGTAGATATGTCTTAATCTATGCATATAAACACATGCACATACAAGGATTGTCTAGAAAGTAATGAGTCTGATTGGGTAAAAATACATATCAACTTAATTACAAATGAACTTTATCTCCCTCAAAATAGTTCCCTTGGAGCCATTGTTCTCACTCCTGGAAACAGTGATGGAAGTCCTCAACTGACACTGCCTTCAGTTGGTTCGTCACAACCTGTTAGATGTTCTCAACAGTTCCGGAAATAGTCAAAGACTCAGGGGAGTAGTGGGGCCTCAAGAACAGACAGTCAACTGAATTTACTACCTTGAGGTCCTTTAACGACTCAAAAAAAGGGTCATTTGTATTTGGCCTGAGATTGTTGACTCTTGGATGCTTCATCATGATAATGCTCCCTGTCATACCGCACTCTCTCTGAATGAGATTTTGGCCCCAAAGAATATTCCTGTGGTACCACCATCCCTTTACTCTCCTGATCTGAGTCCTTGTGAATATTTCCTGTTCCCAAAAATCAAAACCCAACTCTGTGGTTGCCATTTGGGAATTGTTGAGAACATCCAACAGGTTGTGACGAACCCACTGAAAACAATGTCAGTTGAAGACTTCCAGCACTGTTTCCAGGAGTGGGAACAATGTCTCTGTTGGTGTGGCTTCCCAAGGGAACTATTTTGAAGGTTGATTTGTAATTAAGTTGATAATAAATATTTTTACACAATCAGTCTCATAACTTTCTAGACATACCTCGTATCTATCTCTGGATACCCCACACTTGTGGTTTTATTTCAGACAGATTAAGTTTTGTAAGTATATACAAACTTACGCACAGATGCAGACACACACACATATAAACTTGATCTTCTTTTAAATTCTTTGTCTGAAAAGTGAGTACTGCACCCCTCTGAAGTCTGTTCCCTAGGCGGCAGCCTTGTGTAGTCTAATAGTTAGTGCTGACCCTGTACACATACACATACATATTTACACACTCATATAAACAGTCACACACAAGCACAAACATGTATGCATGCATACATACATACATACATACATACATATATATACACATATGCATCAATATCCTCGTAGACCTTAGTTATGATCTGAAGAGAACTCAATGCAAAGGTAGAGCGGATATTTGTGGGAATTAATTTTAATAGTTCATTACAAGTGGTACTGCTGGTTTCACAT
>VCCN01007085.1:10190398-10203459 GCA_006491835.1 Architeuthis dux | reverse complement strand
GTATGTTTCCAGTAAATCTGCCCTCATTCATCGTTAGTGTAGAGTCTCCAAGTTCAAAAATATATATATATATATACGTTGTGACGAAAGTTATGTACCTTTTTTTCTTTGTACCGATCATGCTTGAACAAGATAGCTGAAATGCCACCCCCATCCTGCTGTTACAGAACTTAGCAAACAATTCAATGTTAGCCATATGTCTGTTCATCGTAATTTCAAGAAGCTAGGAAAAGTATCAAAGGCTTGAAAATGGGTCCCACATGACCTGTCCGTAGCAAATCACAAGCATCGTACTCTTTGTGAGTTATTGCATTGTCGGTAGCTCCAGGCGCCTTTTTTGGATAGAGCTGTTACTGGCACTGATAAATGGATCCTTTCCCCCAATGTTAAGCGCTGTCGCCCGTGGCTCAGTTGCAATGATAGACCTGTGCTTTAGCCGAGAGACAAACTTCATCTGAAGACGATGCAAAGAATCATCCATTATGAACTTTTAGATGGTAACCAAACAGACACAGCTGAAGTTTACTGCCAAAAACTTCATCGTTTGAAACAACTTTGGACAGAAAACGTAACATCCTTAGTGAATAAAAAAAAGGGATCATTCTTCATCACGATAATGCACGTCCTCATACGGCTCGAGTGACCAAAGATTTCATAGAAGCATTCGATTGGAAACAAATAATTCATCCACCATACTCTCCTGGCCTTGCTCCAACTGACCATCATCTGTTTAGGAATTTGCAAAACCACTTTCATGTACAAAGACTCCAAGCGAAAAGGTTAAGACAGAAGAGGAAAACAACGAGGAAAGAAGAAAAAAAGAATCTGAAGAAAAAGAAAAAGAGAAGATGAGAAAAAAAGATGGAAAACAAAAGAAGAAGGATGGAGAGACGAAAGAAAGACGAAAAGACAAAAAGTGAAGAAAAAGGAAATGGAAATAAAAATAGATAAGTGAACGGTGAGGTTAACAAACTAAAAGAGTGCATCTGAAGACATGAAGAAATGTCATCTTCTTGTCTAGAGAAAGGACAACAATAATTCACAAAATTTACCCAGGGTGACAAGACGTCGGTAGGGGAAAGGAATGGGAGTAATGGCGGCTGTATCTTAAAGGTATTGTGATTGGTGCAAATGAAATCACAATAACATGAATGGAAAAAAGATAAAAGAAGAAAACAATGCAGTGTAAACAGAGACGTAAAGTTAAAAGAATTTATTTTACTGAGATTAGTCGAAGTTGTATTATTGTTTTAAAAATAAATCATCGTCTCACGAATGTTTAATTCAATGTGCGACTTTCTCGTATTGTGTCCGTTCGTTTTTTCTTACAGAGAATTTGAAAAAAGGCGTCATCTTTTTGTGACGTCACTACGATCAGCAACGAACAAGTTGATCACCATCTTGTAAAAAAATAGGCTGCTTTGGCAGCCATCTTTGAATTTTCGGGGTTAAAATAACGAGCATTTCCATTGATTGAAATTCGAGCAATGAGAAGCCCCCAAAAGATCTTGAGGCTCGAAACGAGAATCTGCCTCTTTTCCCCTCCAGCACAGGGGCTTACAACATCGCTTAGGGGCTCCGCTCCCCGCTAGCCGTTGACAGCAGGCATCATCGGCCCTTTTAAATTAGAGTCGTGTCTGGCATGGGCCCAAACATAGGTCCCCAGATATTGATTCACTTTTGAAGAGACTGATTCCGGCCTCAAAACCTTTGAAACTAATGGATCGGAGCATCCATTGTTTGATACTTCACCCGACCCGACCAGACCTGCAGAAATCGATCCTGTTAACGGGCTTCTCGCTACATAAGCGGAAATGTTTATGCAACCTTGATTCAGACACCACTACGGACACTTAGAGGTAAGTCGAATTTTGATTAAAAATGTCTGAATCCGGCACATTACCTTTTTTGTCGAAATCAGTGAGGGCTATCTTCGGAAGTTATTTTGCCCAGGCGACCATTCGTATATGTGCGAGGGTCCGACTTCGTACTGCTAAGACTAGTTAGCAGTATTTTCGTAGTGTAGGAGTTAACTCAAAAGATTCTTACAGAATGTAGCACCAGAAGATAATTAATACTAAACAAGAGAGGATTGGCAAAAAGTGACACAAATATTCGAGAATTCAGCCACCAGACTTATGCGTCGAGAAGCTGTTTAACAGAAAATGATCAAAAGCCAAAATATAGCGCTATGATATATAACAACAATAAATATAAAGAAGGGAGAAAACTTCAGGGGAAAAGTTTATTCAATTGCTATGAACGTCCAAACAGAAAGTTCTTCAATAGCAATGCCACGAAAAACGTAGAAGATGAACGGAAAACAGGAATGTTCAATAGACGTTTTCTGGTGAACATATACACCGATGATTGTTCCATTGTCATTAGGATGAACATAGACACAGGATTGTTCCATTGCCATGGCAGGATGAACGTAGAGACAGGATTGTTCAATTGCCATGGCAGGATGAACGTAGAGACAGGATTATTCAATAGGCGTTTCTTGATGAACGTAGAGACTGAAGATTGTTCCATTGCCATGGCGGGATGACCATAGACAGGAGTGTTCAATATGCGTTTCCTGATGAACGTAGAGGCTGAGGACTGTTCCATTGCCATGGCGGGATGAACGTAGAGAACAGATTGTACAATAGGCGTTTCCTGAAGAACGCAGAGACTGAGGATTGTTCCATTGCCATGGCGAGATGAACGTAGAAACAATATTGTTCAATAGCGTTTCTTGATGAACGTGGAGACTGAGGATTGTTCCATTGCCATGACGGGGTGAACGTAGTGACAGGATTTTCCAATAGGCGTTTCCTGATGAACGTGGAGACTGAGGATTGTTCCATTGCCATGGCGGGGTGAACGTAGTGACAGGATTTTCCAATAGGCGTTTCCCGATGAACGTGGAAACTGAGGATTGTTCTATTGCCATGGCGGGATCAAGTTAGTGGTAGAATTGCTCAATCGGCGTTTCCTGAAGAACGTGGGAACTAAGGATTGTTTCATTGTCATGGCGGGATGAACATAGAGACATGATTGTTAAATAGGCGTTTCCTGATGGACGTAGAGACTGGTGATTGTTCCATTGCCATGACCCCAACTTCAGAGCCAATATGGCATATAGTAGTTACAGTTATGATTAGTGTTAGTGTTTAGATTAGTGTTATTGTTAGTATTTAGTGTTAGGGTTAGGGCTAGGATTTAAGGTAAGGTTTGCGTTAGTGTATAGGGTTAGGATTTAGGGTTAGTATTAGGATTTAGGTTTAGTGTTTCTAATTTCCCAATTATTTATCTGTGTTATTTCGTCTTCATATTTTTATTCCCCACTTTACTTCCGGTAAGATGGCAGAAAGTAAGTGGCGAATATAGCATTATAGTTATATTTTAAATACTCAACCCCTCGTAAAACCTGAAAATATTTTTTATAAAAAAAATAACGAATTTACAGATGGTTGTAGGGTCTAATGGATTGAAAGCACCTAAAATTGAACGAAAAACACATTTCCTCTAGGAGAATTCTCAACTCCGTACATAAAACTTCCATTTCCATGAGACATGATTGTTCAATGATGTTGTTCCTGATGAACGTAGAGATTGAGGGTTGACAAATAGTTGCTTAGTTGAATTTATCAAATGAACTTCGTAGAACAACTGCTCATTTGCCATGTTGCTTTGTATATCGAAAAACAGTTCATTTGTCATACGCATTGCGTGGATTTAAATCACGACGGCACATATCTTCATCGTGTTTTGGAACAAAGTTTCGAAATAGTTTCCAACCGATTTTTAGAAAAAGGATCTGGATGCATAATCAGAATTTGTGTAGAATTTGTCGACTGAACATTGAAAATGGCCTGACAAGCCGAAATATATCTGTTCAATAAATATACTAAGGAGAAAAGTTGAATGTTGCAAACTTAATAGTCCGGGGGCTAGCAGGGGCTACCGTGCACCCCCCGCCATGATTCTACATTTAGTGTACCAAAATGTTCCTTAGGATGTTCTATTTCAGAAAAAGGTTTTCTTCGTAAAATGCTGAATACTTAGATTCACGTTTTAAGCTGTAACTTTTTAAGCCCAATAGATACAAATTTACAAGATACACCGATAGCTGAGGAAATATATCTCAAATCCTAAGGAACATTTTGGTAGAATCTAGAATCATGGGATTGGGGCGCACGGTAGCCCCTGCTGGCCCCCGGACTATAAAGTTTTGTATTTTAGTTTCATTTGCCATAATATTCTTTTTTTGCTTTGAAGCGGCTTTCTTTAGTTGTCTCGACGCGGTGTCTCTCAACGTCATAATGAGCGATTGTACTGTTGCCATGGCGCTCTAAACATAATTCACAAATAATATTTCTGTTGCCATGGCTTGTTTTGTAGCCATATTGTTGTAAACATCTGGACACGGCCTTGTTCTATTGCCTGGCGGCCTTAAACGGCGGTACACTGGTCTTTTCTGTTGCAATGTGATTTAAACATCACTATAGATGTTAGTTCTGTTGCCACAGTGTTGTAAACATCTGGACACTGGTTAGTTCTATTACCATTGTGATTTAAACTTCGATACATAGGCTATTTCTGTTGCCATACCTTGTTCAGTTTCCATGGCGACGTAAACATATGGACACTGGCAACTTGTCTTATTGTCAAAATGCCTTAAACGACGGTACATTGTCTTAATCTCTTGTCGTGGTGATTTGAACATCGGTACAGAGGATATTTCTGTTGCCATGGATCTTTCTGTTTCCAAGGTGTTGTAAAAATCTGGACAATGGCGTGTTCTGTTTCCATAGCTCTTTCAAATAAAGCTCACTATACTAAATGTAAGGTGCAAGACTATGTTTTTAAACACTCTCCACACTAGTCTGGTACAAGGCTACAGTAATTTTGCATATGAATCTAATCCATGTTTGTATAACATTTAAATAGAATCATGGGTTAGCATCTACGATCAGAAGGGATAAGGTGAGAGAATCACAGAGGCATGCGATAATGGATAGTCTTAGTTGTCAACACTCGGGTACAACTAGTTGTTTATTAATACTTGGAATATTGCAAGCTGTAATAATGGATGGCTATTAGGATTTGGTTAAGATAATCTGGTATCTGTTGTGTGATTTCTTTTTAGACAAGGTGTTTTAGTAATTGTATTCTGTATAGTTCAAACTAATTTCCTTGTCTTGTTTTTGTATATCAAAACGTTTTGGATGCTGTACCCACGGGCCTTCATCAGATGTCAATTGTATTTTGATAGGTTCTACATCTCAAATTACAATAAACACCTGAGGGAGGCCAGAGGGTACAGCAGGGTGGTGGTGGAAACAATGTAGATGCGCAAATTAGTCCAAACTAAACCAAATAGAATAATCTGGTATATATTTGCAAATGTAAACGTTTTTAAGAATAAGGCTTTAAATTAAGACTGTCTTTCAACCTTGTCATCTAGTACATAAAAAGGAGACGAAATAAAGTATTAAAAGAAATAATATGAAACACTAGAATATAAAATTCAGAAAATAAATGTCAGCATCACTATTATAACTCTTATGATTATTATAATAAGAATCATCATCATTATCTTTGTAATAATCTTAGTGTTATTATCATCAGTGTGATTATCATTACTGCGATCATTATTCATTATTATCATCAGTGTGATTATCATTACTGCGATCATTATTCATTATTATCATCAGTGTGATTATCATTACTGCGATCATCAACATCATCATCACATATTATTTTGACTGATCAGTAATAAAGTACTGTATAATAGCTGCTATCTAGCACACTATTAAAAGACTAGAATGTTTAATCTCAAAAGATGTTGGTAATATGTCACAAGGGCTGATAAAAGGTTGGGATAAGGGCTGGTCTTTTATCATCTTAACTAGTTTATTTCATGAACCAGGCATTGTTTCATCCATCCCCAATATTCTATCATCACCACACTATGAAAAGAATAGAATAAGAGGTCTGGTTAATCACTCAATAGAAACCATCATATGACCAACGTCTTTGGGAAGTGTTTGGGCATGATCAATTAAAGAATTGGAAAAACGGATGATCAATGTAATCATTGATCACCTGTTTTTCCAATTTCGCTAATAAGATGGAGAATTTACTTCTCTTGCCTTTTGTTGATCATTGATCACTAAAAAAGTCTGAGTTTTCAACAACAACAAAAAACAAAAAAACAAATAAGCGTGAATGCTGCCATGAACTAAGGGGTCAATTTAGTAAAAACTTACATTGCAAATTGAATCCCTCTAAAAACCTATTCAGGGAAGGAATCTTTAAAAAAAACAAAGAAAACGTTTTTTTTCAAGACATAATGAGGAGTAAATGTTTAAATTCTCAGGCCTCTAACTCTATATTTATCACTTTACGAGTGATATATACATACATATATAGCCATCCAGACCAACTTAAAAACTGAAGAAACCTATGTTGACAGTTTTGCTGACAGCTTTGGTTGACGGTTTTCTAATGATATTCTTGTTTAAGAAATCAGTAGATTAAACAGAATAGATAGTCGGTTCTAACCGTTGATACAGTATCCTAAATGAATAACACATTTAGACATGGAACTATTGCTACTCTATAATTGTGGTTCTTCGTTGTTGTAGATCTCAAGTTGCAAAATATCCACTGTCAGGATAAATCATGGCTGAAAACTTCACACCAGGATTCACTTGAGCCTATTATCTTCGCCAATAATCATCAAAATAACGCTAATTGAATTTCGCTAATAAGATGGAGAATTTATTTTTAAATCATTTTAGTCCAAGATAATTGGTAGTTGAGTGCCTCTTCAACCAATACTCAGTGCATCAAACTGTGAAGAACTTGTAACTTGGAGAAATGATAGTTTAGTTGAGAATACTAAAAAAGAACCAAAAAACATGACTCATCATCTTTTACTGCTGCTAATAGATTCTGATATTTATGCATGGTGGTACGCACCAATTAATTTTCAACTGAGCCAAATACACAATTATCTGCAAAAGTTATCCTCTCGTAACTAATATATTCAACTGGCATGAATATAAAGTATCAATAAGGAGAGGTAATTATTGTTTGGGATGTGCTGCTTCAAGTGTTAAGCCAATTGATTTTGGGTGTTGGGATCCTCACAACGACTAATCATTGAATCTATGATTATTGTCTTATAAAAAAGTTATTTGTTATAATAATATCTATCTATCTATCTATCTATCTATCTATCTATCTATCTCATATTATAGCATTATTTGATATCAGTTTATATGAATGTATTTGTACATAATTAATCAATATTTCTTGACAGTGATTCTCTTCTTATATTTTCAGATCACTCTGAGACGTTTAGCTTAAAGATTGTAAATGTAGTTAACGGACACACACACAGACACACACACACATACACACACACACACACATACACACACACACACAAGTACATACTGTATCTCTCTATCTCTCTATCTCTCTCTCTCTCTCTCTCTCTCTATATATATATATATATATATATATAAAGTTCATACAACTATTGCAAAAACAGCAGCAGTGCCTCTAACAAAGCGCTCATCAGATGATGACCCTGGTCTTAGGCATGGTTTCGGGCCCAAATCATCATTACCACTAACCAAGGGCGCTCCATCAGTACCTCTTGATACCACCAGGCTTTATCGGTTCTCCGTTACATTGCGGGAGACCCAGATCCATGCAAATGCAGTCTCTGTCTGATCTTAGAGCCTATCACCTTCAGAGTCTAGTCGAGATGGCAACGAAACCTCAGCATCTGACTACAATAGAATGAGTATTAGTCGTAGGTCTCCCCCTCCCCGGACACAATAGTAAATATTTGAGCAGTGCTCATGGGCATTTTGAACGAAATTTTAATCATTGAAAATGTGCATTACAACTTAATTTTAAATTCGTTGACAATTGATGTGATTACAGGGTTCAAAATTCAATTGATCAGTTACTGTTGTTTTGTTGTTAAAAACGGTGTGATGTCTACACAGTATGGGAAGGAGAACCAAATCTGCATTAGCTGAACAAATTCATAGAAGACAGAGAGTTGTGAAAATTATTTGCGTAATCCAGATAATTATAGGGCCAAAAACAGGGGTGGTACACCCAAGAAGATGTCCGATCGTGATTAGAGGACAGTTATTAGAGCACGTGGCTTGTCTGAAGGCAAAAACAGGGGTTCGAGTTCACAAAGAAACCATCAAACGAACAATTAAGAGGTCAGGATTCAGGCACAGTAATGATTGCAGCGTCCAACTCTGAAAATGATCCACAAACAATGCAGACTGGAATTTGCAAGACTTGATCATCAAACGTGGGATGAGGAGTGGCAGAGGGTCCTCTTCCCAGACGGGAATAAGTTCAGCCTGGATGGCCCAGGAGGCCTTCGTCATTACTGGCATGACCCACAATTACCAAAGGGAACCTTTTCAAAGCGTGCTAGTGGTGGTGGTTGGCTCATGATTTGGGCTTCTGTAGGATATGGTGGGAAGATTTTGTTGACAGACGCAGCAAGATATGTGGATCTGCTAAGAAAGACGAATTTAATAGCTAAAGGTGTTCGGATTGACCATCCCAGCTCTCTACTTGTTTGCTTCTTTTGCATTTGCACCATGAGGGTGGGCACAGCGCCCATCCTCACATTGGTCAATGTCCTTGACCAGAAAAAAAAGTATTTTCTATTCCAGTTCAGAATTCAAACACGCCAGTTGCTCACTGTAAATTATACAGTAACAATTTGTCCAGGTTCCATCAATTCGTAAAAAGGATTTCCCTTTGAATCCCACCAAACACAGAGAAGAACTTCCCCAGCAGACTCAGTTTAGGTTAAAATGTTGAAGACTGCCCTGGATCTAAACATGATTTTCTTCATTTTCGATTCGTGTAATCAATGCATTTTTTATAACTATATTGTCAAAAGATTACATTTTTCTGTGTTAAGAGAAAGACAAATATTAACTCACAGAATGGAACATCTATTAGTGTTTAAACACACTGATCGATGTTGTTTTCTGTAAGTTAATGTGGTGCTCACTTTCATAGATTTAAAGTTTCCCCTATGTGTGTGTGAGTGCATGTGTGTGGACAGCTAAACTTGAATAGATGGGTAAAAACGCCAAAAGTGGAAGAAGATAATAAGTACAGAAAAGAAAACATTTTGAAATTGCAGTTTTTGAAGCAAGAGAGTATTCTTTATATAAAGCTTTATCTATCTATTTATAGATACCCACAGATATACGACGCATAACGATCGGCTGGAAAGCATTCAGTATGAATAGAGACATATTGAAGAGCACCTTGCCAGTGAGCTTAAGGCATATACTATACTTTGAATGCATAATACTAGCTATGACTTACATGGAAAGAGAAATGCTAGGGATAACACTAAGATAAAGTAAAGGATCAACATGGATCAGGTGGGGACTAGGGTGAAGGATATTGTCATGGCGTTATCGTCTTCGACATATGTCATTGGTGGTCTCGAGAGCCAAGGTCAAACAAAACACCACAAATCTAAGTGTGTGCATACAAAACTGCAGAGGAAAAACGACAATAAACATTCAGGAAAAAACAACAAAGTCGGTTGGTTTCTGGTGTAACAGCAATTGAGTTTATATAACAACAACAACAAACATCTGGGGGAAAAGTCTGGCCGAGAAGAGTTTGTTTTCAACAGTTCTTAATCAGTATAATCACTTTCCGTAACACTAAGAGAGGAGAAGCCAGATATTTCTCAGAGAAAAATCGATTGATTCGTAGAACTTATTTTTATTGAAAAGAAGTCTACAAAATACGTAGCGAAAATCACGTAGACGTACCGTTTTAACCAGTGTTTTTTCGCCAATCTTTGAGGCGAGAGAACCCGTTTTCACCGTCCACTTGGCTCCATCCCTCTGCTGTTACTTTTGTCTATGTTCCTTTGTTCCCCCCTCTCTCTCTTTAAAATCTCGCGTCCAACGAGATTTTTCGTAATTCGTGTGTTTGTTTTCATTCTTCAATCAAAAGGACATAACTCCGATAAGAAAAACAGAGTTACGTCTCTCCCACTACAGATATTATACAAATAATTAAACAACAAAAATGGAAATTACCAAAAGGAGAAAAAGACTAACCGGTGGAGGGATGAGAGAGAAATGTTTGCCGGTAAGACATGGGAGAGGTTAGCGCAATCGCGGTCGTCATTGAAGGAGATGGGAAAGGCCTTTGTCCAGCAGCGGACTTATAATGGCTGTTGCTGCGGCTGCTGCTGCTGATGTCCATGTGTGGTTGTGTTTCATATTTTCAACATATGTATTTATATGTTTATAAAAATAATATATATGTTAAACATATATTATAGATATTTTCTATAGTTTTGAGAAGGGTCATGCGCTATAAGGGCTACCCCCTTTTAAACATAATTTCTGCTTAACCCATCACACTCGGATTTTACACCTGAAGAAGACCGAAGAATGGATCGGCCGAAACGTCGTGTTTACAACACAAATAAAAAGAAGGAGTTCAATCGACCGAAGAACCATTTGAATATATTATAGATATTTACCAAACTTAGCTGAGTCTAGCACAAAACCAGATGGGGTAAAAGTCGAGGATAAAGAAGATTGTAGGAATAGCCTGTGTATTTGTCTTAGTCTTGTATTAGTATTTGAAATACTTGCTTTTTACCAGCGCCAGTGGGATGTATGCAACTATCTCAGCCATGAGGCAGGCCAGGCCACTTGCACATATATTTACATACACTTATATATCACACAATTTTTCATTTTATATATATATATATGTGTTTGTATATATATATATATATGTGTGTGTGTGTGTGTGTGCGTGCATGTTCAGATATAAGTATTTATAATGAATCTTGTAGTTAACATTGATATTATAATTGTCATAATAACTACAAACAAACAGAGACTTGAGGAATCAGTTTGCATTACTTCTTGCCTCATCCTAATCAAGCCAATTAAAACGCTAATCACATTTGCGATTCCGTTGCCAAAACTCTCCAAAGACAAAACTCTTTGAGCTTCAAAAGGACAGCTATTAAGTAAATTCTTGTGATTACTTGGCTTGGGGTAATTGAAAGAAATATGGACACTACTGATTGTCCTTCGAGGGAAGAGCAAACAAGTGAGAAAGAGGAAAAAAATGTGAGAGCCAAATACAAAGAGTGAGAGGCAGATATAAAATTATTTGGAGAGAGACTGGAAGAAATGTATACAACGCTGATTTGTCTGTGGAAATAACAAGAGAACAAGACAACGAGAAGGAAAGAGGAACTTAAAAAGCTGGGGAGAGGTTGGACATTTAGAAAGAGACTCATGGAAATCAGAGAGAAAAAAACGGGATTGAGTGAGAAAGAGAGAACAAAAATATATAGTAATGAGGAGAGAGGTGGAAAGAGAAATACAGTTATGAAGTCACATACAAAGGGAAAGAGAAATAGTGAAAGAGAAGAGAAAGAGAAAAAAGAAAGATTGACTTCTGGAGAAAGACTAATAAATGGAATAAAAAAAAACCCTGAAAGTTCTAGTGGATGGCAAAGAGTGAGCTTTAGAAATGGAGAGTGAAGTTGCGTTAGATAGAAAGAGACAAACGGTGGAAGTGAGAGAGAAAAGAGAGTGACGTGAGCAAGAGAGAGAACAGAGTCAAAGACATCTAGAGCGGTAAGATAAATAGTGAGCAAAGACGTAAGAAGTTCTGAGTTCAGAAGTTCTGAGGGGTAAGAAATTTGTAATGATGGCAAAGAGTGAGATTGAGAAATAGTGAGTTGTGTTTGATACAAAGAGACAAACAGTGAAAGTGTGAGAGAAAAGAGAGTAAAGTGAGCAAGGAGAGAGAAGAGAGTCAAAGACACAGAGAAGGGTAAGATAAATAGTTTCAGTGAGAAAGAGAGAAAAGAGAATGTGAAAAAATTAATATAAAAAAGAATTAAAAAAACGAGGGCAAGAGAAGCTGGTATGGAGAAAAAAAGAAAGAAAGTATAAGAAAGACAGGTCTGGTTTGTCACTCAATAAAAACCGCCGCGTGACCAACGTGTTTTGGCAGCATGCCGTTTTGGGGGTGATCAATTGGAGAACAAAAAGTGTGATCAATGAATAAGTTACTTCTCTCGACCTTATGCGGCAGTGATCACTAAAACAACAAGTGTGAATGCTGTCGGACGCAACAAGTGTGAATGTTGCCGGCCGAAATCTAAGGGATCAATTTAGCATAAACTTACATTGCAAATTGTTGAATTGTTGAAAATTCCCCCTCTAAACAGATTGTATGGGGGATACAATCTGTTTATAGGTGGAATTTTCAACAACAAAAATCAAACGTTTTTTCTAGACATAATAAGGAGTTTAAATTTTCAGCCCCCTGTACTCGTGTTACATACATAGCCGGCCAGATAGTCAGCCAGCCAGACCAACTTAAAAACTGAAGAAACCCATGTTGACAGTTTTGGTGACAGTTTTAGTTGACGGTTTCTAATACTGAGAAGCAACAAGGTTTTAAAGGTGAGTGAAAGGCGAAAGGCAAAAAAAAAAGAGATATATCTAGAAGATGGAAACAAACAAAAACTTGAGGGAGAAAATAAGAGAGGGCCAGAGAGAGAGAGAAAGAGAGAGAGAGAGAGAGAGAGAGAGAAAGAGAGAGAGACTTGTGGCACTTCCTTTGATTTCCACTCATCAAGATCAGAGACATGAATGCTTCAAAGTAAAATGAAAGGCGGTTACAATTTTACAGCCACCTTTTACTTTTCCTTATTTTATCTGCAAAAACAATTCTAAAATCAAATTGTCATTTTCAGTGTCTCCTTTGTTTTCTTGCCTTTATTTTCAATGGAAAGCATTTCAAACAGTTGATAGTTTTCAGTGGAGTTTTATAATCCTTGTATTCCGTTTATTGTTTGGCAAAGGCCTTTTCCAGACTTAATCCTTTTTCCAACCATCTGTGTAACAATAAATCTGAGTGTATATACATACTCATATATTCATAAATCTCTATATATAAATAATCTCTTTCTCTATTCAGTGTACACCTCCAAAATA
>VCCN01007085.1:10159823-10170123 GCA_006491835.1 Architeuthis dux | reverse complement strand
AACTATGTGACCTCCATGGTTGTATAGCACCATAGCTGTAACGAAGTCCAAAGGGTACCTCCTAACAGAGTCTAAGGGTGCCTATATTTAGGTATAATTATATTTACTTTTAATTCTACGGCTTTCTACTTTTGTTCTAGTTTGGTCACTCGCTTATGGTTATGTTGTTACCCTAATCGTCGCGTATTACCCTATTCTAGCGTATTATATAGATATGTTTTTATTATGCTTTGTTTGCATATTGCAGTGAGAAGTTTTTCCGATGCCGACATCTGATGCATATTTCCGATCTCGAATTAAGCAGAATATTCTTGTCCTTAAATGTTAAAATTTGCAGCTTTTCTTCCAAGCACATGTTACACCTGGAATTTAAGCTGTTACATGTATTCGCCGCTTTTACTAAGTTCCAAGTGACTATTGGTGTTTTTAGTTTTTCTTTCAACTGCCAGTAATAGTTTTTCTATGCACGTTTTTAAAGGATACCTGTTTTATGTGAAAGAGCATGAACAAAATTTACAAGTACGCACATTTTCACACTGTTTTCATGTTCTGAACGATTTTTACCTAATCAACTGTACTAATTAGAGTCAATTGGGTTCTCGATCAGTGCTCCACTACTGTGGCCTTGCGCCCGACTAAGCTAAAATGAGTAAATACAGTTATCTTCCATTTTTCAAAAGTTCGCTTTACGCCTCTTTTTCGCTTTTACGAAAAAGGGCGAAAAGTGAGAATTGTTTGTTTTGCAGCGAGCTGTTATGAAGGCAGCGCGCACTCTCTTCTACACTCCTGTCTCATGTACCTCTCACCACCCCAACCTTCAACGATGTAAACATTGCAATGTTTGGCAGCCATTTTGAAATCAAGATCACGGCTGCAATTCCTGTTTTTATGTGAAAGACCATAACAATCAACTAGCAGATTTTCACACTGTTTTTCATATTCTGAACGACTTTTTCTACTGTACTTCATTTCATGAAATCACTAGTTTCACAGTCTCACTGTAACATACACAGGCACGCGCGCACACACACACACACGCACACACATATATATATATGTATATATTTATATATACCGTATTTATATGCATTGTAAAGTTTATTTAATCTCAAACCTTAAAGGATTATGTGGAGACTTCAGCTTTGAATATATAAAGTAAATAAGTAGTGTTCTTGCGCTGGCTACGGCTCCAGTGTTTGGGCTTCACATATCGCATTACTTAGAGGTGACAAGCAACTGAAGTGGCGTCACTAATTTCAAACTGCACTATTTTACCCATATTTGGGAGTGGCGGGTGGATTCGTGCATTTCCCAGGGGTATTAGTGCGAAGTGAACACAAACTGTCCCAGCCGGAGATTGAACTCAGTTTTCCGCTCGGCCAAGCCGCCCCTCCTTTGAATATATGTAGCATTACACATTTATCCCTTGGAGTCTATCAAGTATTATGTTTGACCTCCTGTGATGACTCTTTTTATACGATTTGTATATGTATGTTTCGATGTTTCACTCTCTTTTCAGTGATTTGCATTATTTGCCTTAGTTCGCCAGTCAAGTTCTTTCATGTTAAAATATAAAAAAAACTGTATCCAAAATACGCACCCAGAAACTGGTCTGTCGTTAGGTCCACATAACTTTGGCACCATTTGGTGTGTGTAATTGTAATTCCACCATATCCCCAAAGATAGAATAAAAGATTATTTTTTACTCGGAGATAAACATGCTGCAAAAAGGGAAGCATTCAGGAAATTTCCCCCAATGTGTTTTGGTGATAATGCTATGAGGGTAAAGGCTTCTTCCTTTCTTCTGACATTCTAATTTGTGGCTCTTGAGTGTTGACGCCAGTTTCGTTATCAAGAAGAAAATAAATTTACTTGGAGAGACCTATCTGCTGTACACAATTGGAATGTGCAAATCTGTAATGGGACTGGAAGTAGATTGAATCCGGCCAGCAAGCGCATTAGAAAGCCTCGCGCAAATTTCTCTTTTGTTGCTTATCGGGGATAGAAATTCAACTGGATCCATTCTCTGTACTGTTAGACATTAGTCGCTCGTAAATCGTAATGAAAGAAAGGAAAATATATTGTCTAGATATTTCTTGCATACACTAGCGTTCCAATTGCATTTCGATACAGATTTGCAATTTGATATAACTTTACAAATTTCAAGGAACAAAATATTGCAGAATCCATAAATAACAAAGAGTTTTGTGTTCAGTAAAATGCAGTTACTTGACTAATTGACTTCAGATTGGTGGTTTCTTTTTTGTAGTCGAGTTGTACGAGGCATACTGAAAAAAGTACCCACTGAACTAAAATCCATCGGTTTTTCAGTCTTTGATCCCCCTTAGTGCAATAGAGGTGCTCTCCGCAGGTCGAATCTCTGGTTTCAAGGCATCACTTTTATAGACATATCACAAAAGATCCAACATTTACATTATATGTAAAAAGGTTGTTGTTAATTCACTCCTGCTAATTTACACAAGAACTCAGTAGTCTTGTACCTCTATATTTATTCGCATACATGCATACATTGTAATAAGTGGTACACTGTCTGTCCTCTATAGACGTCTAAACGGTTAGATATAGCGCTACCAAATTTGTTATGCATACTTATTTGACCCAGGGGAAGGGTTTATTATTATTATATAAATTATGATGCAATTGATCCTCACTAGAAGAGGAAATTTGACTCTGACAGAAACAAAACTTACCAGCTCACCATAAGTACTAAGGTTTCCTTTTACTGCCATTATAACAAGCTGCGA
This sequence comes from Architeuthis dux, assembly GCA_006491835.1. Classification (NCBI taxonomy): domain Eukaryota; kingdom Metazoa; phylum Mollusca; class Cephalopoda; order Oegopsida; family Architeuthidae; genus Architeuthis; species Architeuthis dux. The sequence continues at coordinate 10,167,358 of VCCN01007085.1, read as the reverse complement.
TCTAAGTCTTGATCTCTTACCTTATCTATCTATCTATCTATCTATCTATCTATCTATCTATCTATCTATCTATTCAATTTTGACCTCTTACCCGTTGTAGACGGGTACTTCATCTAGTGATCTTTAATTCTAAAACCGTTGAGTTAACTGAAGACGTTGAGTAAAATAAAACATAGTAAAGTTATTTAATTATTGCACATATTTCAACAGAAGATGAGCATAATCTGTGAGAATTTATATAAAGAAATATTTTAAAAACTAGAAAGCACTCAGAGATTAAATTCCGACTGTTGCATATATTCTTTGATTCACATATGAAGAAGCTGAAAGGGGAATCAATGTAACAAAAAACCCTGGACATATAACTACGGCGTAGGGGAGGACTTTTGGAATTATCTTGCAGACAGGAAGAACATATGGCGATATTATATAAGTGAAGTATATGTATCTAAATGTAAGATAGCTACAAATGTGCGAGGGAAGAGTGGGGAGGAATTACGAGTGGTCAGTTGTATAAATGGAAGTAATAGCAAGTTACCATGCGGAAGAGGTAGGAAAGGAATGAGGAGACAGGAATTACAGCCAAAGCGGAAAATACTTTGTTTGAAATGGAGGTCTCCGATTGGCTGAAACGGCTTGACGTCATTACGGGAGTCGAGCATGTCAGAAACGTGTTTGAATAAACCGCCCAAAATACTAGGCTTCTGGCGGTCATTTTGAACATAGTAATTTAACACGTGAGAGGCACTAAGAAGACAAATGCAAGAGATAAAAATAAACGTGACATTTAATAATACAATGCAATAAACAAAAGGTACATACATTAAATGACATATAAAGATAAACATATAAAAGAGGTTTTAAAGAACGATCGTATGAATTACGAAATATTTAAGTATAGAAATAGTTTCTGTCATTCGGTTGTTTTTACGACGGAAAATGGTCCGCGTAGGCAGAAAGATAAGTGAGAGGAAGAGCTAAGTCGGCATAGAAGAAGTGTTTACTACCAGAATGTATTTTAAGGCTATTAGCCGCAAACTGAGTTAGAATTAAGATAGTTCTCGAGTTATGTCCTGGGCTTATATTTGAGACAATGTCATTCTAGTCTGTGCGAAAAGAAATGAACAAGGAGGAGGCAAGGGAGAAGAGAGAAAGGTACTTGTTAAAATCTAAGAGATGTTACGTGTCTGAAAGATGACATGGGGTGTGCCTGGTTTAAGGAGCCAGGGCCGAATGAGCGAATATTAGTGTTTACGTGTTCCTTTTTATGGAGCTGCTAACGTCACGAGAAAAGTGGAACTATATTTAGTTTCGTATTTCATGGCATTCAGGCTGGTTTGATCGTGGTGATAAATCCATATTTGCGTATAATTAACTATTTATAGGAAAGTGGCTGCTACAATGTGTTTTGGATATATAACTATGGGTGGATCCGCTCCAAAATCTAATCAGTTATTCCTTTGCCTATTGTCTACCCTTCCAGAAAATTTGAATGAAATTCATTTAGAACTTCTGAGGATATCTTGCGGACAGGAAAAAAATGCCAACCAACAAACAAACAAACAAGCAACAAACAGACGCGACCAAAAACATATACCTCTTTTCAATTTCGTTAACAGGGTTTTTTGTAAAGTTTTTGTCAGCGATTTTGTAAAGCAAAAATAAAAAAAATAAACTCAGTTCCGTCTAAATACATCATCATCATCATCATCATCATCATCATCATCATCATCATCATCATCATCATCATCATCATCATCATCATCATCATCCTTTTAACGTCCGTCGTTGGACATAGACCTTCTCCAATATTCGCCAGAACCCTCGATGGTGGACGTCGCCGAGCGAATATTTTCTGAACTTGTCTAAATCGTCTCGCCATCTTATATTTTGTCAGCCATAATTTCTCATATGATCTCTGGGGGATCCATGTTGTGAGTCGTGATGTTCAGCGTGTATAGGTTATTGGTAATGAAATAGAAACCACAACAAACCGCAAAATACTCTGCATCTGATTTCTGATAAAAGAATGAGGATTGGCGCACATGGATGCATTTTGACTATTATTATCATCATCCTTATTCTTTGATGATTGATTCGCTTTTTGCAGTTTCTCGTCAAAAACTTACAATTCTTTTGCATATGTGATTTTTTTTCCATCTCCCCCTTTCTCTTTCTCTCTGTTAGAAGCAATATTGAATTCATATTTGCACATGGCTTACTAATTAGCTTCATTGTCAGAACCACGTGAGATGATGTCTAAATCTTACATATTTTCTCCTGAGTCCGTCTGTCAATTATGGAATGTTTATTCCAGAGTGGTTAAGGAATTCCTTTCACACTTCATATATGCTATCCCATCCCAATAATATGTTGTTGTTGTTTCTTTTTTTTTTATATCTCAGAGAAACAGCTGAGGAGAAGGGTGGTTGGCTAAAACGCAAATATGTTCATCGTTTTTATTTCTCGAAACTGAATAAATTAGTAAAAGTTTCCAATTTGCAAAACATTTTAGGACACCTTTTTCTTAATGTGTCTCTTCAGGTTCGGAAAAAGCTAACAGTTATTTGTCGGACTCGGCCAACCTGGACACAAAGCTAGATTCATAGTGTACACAACGAAGAAAGAACTCACGATCACAGGCTTGAAAGACTAGTACATTAACCATAGCTTCACAGCGGGTTCTTATACATATTGTAAGAGCTTGTAGTTTTGTTGTATTTTGATTTTTTAATTATGATAAAGAAATGTTCTAGTAAAAGTAGTATTGTGTTCTAATGAAACAGATTTGTCTTTATTTCACGCATACCTATATACGTACATATAAACATACATATATACATACATACGGTCACAGTGTGTGTATAACACTTTATATTATCATTTATTGTCTTCTGCAAAGGATAAGTCTGGAAAAGAAAAAAGAATGCATGTTCCTGAAACGAACTTGCAAAAATAGGAAAAATACGATGAAATGGTAGTAGAACGACAATAAATTAAAACCTATATATAAGATATTTTCTATAGATTTGAGAAGGGTCATTAACATTCAAATAGTTCTTCGGACGATTGAACTCCTTCTTGTTGTTTGTGTTGTGAACAGAAGATGTCTGTTTACCCCATCACACTCGGATATTGCAGAATGGATCGGCCGAAACGTCGTGTTAACAACACAAACAAGAAGAAGGAGTTAAATCGTCCGAAGAACTTTATATAAGAATATTACACATTTTAGAAGAAAGGAAAACAGGTTGGTGGATTAATCATGAATGGGTTATTCGTCCCATTACAGATTTGCACATACCAATTATGTACAGTAGATAGGTCTCTCCAAGTAAATTTATTTTCTTCTTGATAACGACTCTCTTGTGGGTGAGTAGAATGCAGGTAATTTTAACCCTTAAATACCTCAATCCTCAAAAATAAAATAAAAAACGCACTTAAACTTGTATACTTAGAAGAGGGGAAAGCTTTCTCGTTAGTTCTAGTGGTTCGTGCAGTCCATTCTGCAGTGAATTATGTCCTTTGGCAGCTCATTCTACACGCATTAAAAAAAATCAAAGACGTTTACTAAAATGTAAAATGAGGCGCACCGATGTCAGATTTTATAAGTATCGAATGTAGGTTCTTTATTGCTACTCTAGCCTTTTGGTGAGGGTGAATCCTCTTTATGATCAGAAGGGTGTTACTTTAATCTCCTTTCACCATGCGAGAATAGCATGGTATCACCGTATGTTCCTTTGATCAGGCAATATTACTCACCATGAGTTACCAGAAAGATTGCCTCATATCATACTCATTACGCAAACCACGTGAAAAAGAGGGAGACATAAGAAAGTAAACAAGGTCATGTGAGAAGTTTATCTACTTGGTCGTCTATGGCACTAAGCCACCCGAAGCTTACTGTTGCACCCCTCCTTACTCCTGAACTTCACTTTTTTTCTTGTCTTGAGCCATCTTTCATCAAACAGGTATTAAGAATGTGTTTAGGCGTTTAGCTCGTCTAGATTCGGAACGTCTTTAGTGAACTGTAAAATCCTCTTTCCTTTTCTGGTCAAGATCAAATAGTATCTATTCTTCTCTGAGAGAAAAATATCCAGCTGGAATCAAATCCCATTTGGTCAACTCACATATTATAAAAAGTAACATATGAGATCATTTTTCTAAAAATCTCCATTGCACTCGTACAGAAAATAACTCTCCGTTGCCTATGTATAATAAAATAGCTGTTTGTCCATCCTTTCTAGAGGACTAAAAACAATTATTTGAATATTCTTCATACTACTTTTTAGAGGGCGAAAAACTATTGGAAGATCAAAGTAAATTTAATGTTAATTTTAATGAAATTCAGCATATTTTAATGTGATTCAACATGTTTCTTTCTTAGACAATTAAAAGCTTGAATTAAAGATGTATTTCTTTTAGGTTTGATAATCGCGGAAAATTACGGTAGTCATTTAACCATGAGTTTTTGACTAAAGCTGTATTATTCACTTTTGTAAATAAAGTATACGGAGCAGATTTTAGATAGAGAAAGTTATTTAACTTCAGTAAACTACGGAGATAAAATTCAAGTGGAACAAGTTCAATGCAGGTATACATGCAAACTAATTGATCAAGGCCGGGCAGAGGCTTGGGGGTGGGGTTCAGTGGGGCCAGTTGGCCTGGGCCTAAGGTTTTGAGGGAAGCCTACTCCAGAGGCATACATGTATATACCCATACATAAATCATGTTGGGATTAACGAAAAAGCCCCCCAAATGCTATACTATTCTTTTCTTATTTCAAACCTTTGACAGCATTAGCCCCTTTCTCGGGCAAAGCTGCACAAATGTGATAACTTGACTGATCTGTAACCCAGCTAAAAAGATATACAAGACTGATTGTTCGGAAGAAAGGTTAAAATATTTTGATTCTCTAAGATCAAATTGCTGTTAAAATTTGACCCCAAACTACCACCACGAATTGAATTTCTAATCGACGAGAAAAAGAAAATGCAATTTTTTTCATTTAGGTTTCATTCTTAAAAATTATTGTCGTTAGCTTTTGGTGGGGATTAATAAAAAGCTCCGAAAATTCTTCAGATTATGGCAAGGACAGCTATTTTAAAATAAAAATTTAAAAAGCTATTTTAAAATAAAGCAGTAATATGATTGGGTGACTTTATACATTTCTGTGTGGGTATTCATCATTCTAGAATTAATGCCCAAGCAATTTCATTTAGATGTGGAACTCTTTGGTATGAAAATAAAGCTTGTTACTTTTCTTAATGGGCGATAGCATGGAAGCTGATTTATTTAAGAAGAAAAAAGAGGGAAAATTGTATATTGTATAATTGTTCTGAGAAATTTGATCAAACTAAAATCTGAAACATAAGTTTACTCAATACTAGCAAGAAGCATTTTCTTTCTCATTAAAACAAATTGTTTAACAATCTCATCTTTTTATTTTTGCTTATATAATAGCTTACCGCAAAATAATGACTTTTAATATCATTTGGTTTAATACACACACATAGGGGAGACCGGGGCACAATGAGACACGGGGCATAGTGAGACATGGGACATAGTGAGACAAACCCATTTTCTCAAAAACTGTAGGCTGGAAAGTGCTGCCATCTTGTGTGGATATGAACCATTACACAGCCTTTCTTTCACCAATGTGACTAAAAGGCTGATATGATAAGAGGTTTACCATAGTTTGGTCATTTATTTTACTCCAAAGTAAAAGTGTACTCTTAAGTGTTGAACCCCATGTATAGTTAATCACTGGACCTGGGTAGAAATCCTTGATTTAAATTATAGGCTATTGTACCAAGGTATTATAAGATATCACTGTTGTTGGCATGAATTAAAGTATGTAACAATGATGTTTGTATAAAGCTGTTGTGGGGCACACTGAGACAGTGTTGTGCCAAGATTCGTGTTATTGACATAGCCAAGGAAAATGGTGTGACCCTTTTGACCCTGTCACCTCACAGCAGTAACAAGATGCAACCTCTTGATGTGTCAGTTTTTAAAACCTTCAAGACATATTACAACCAGGCCATAGACACCTGGATGCTTCATAATCCTGGAAAGCCCATCACAATATATTATATTGCCCATTGTGTTGGTATAGCACATGAAAAGGCAATGACACCCTCCAACATTCTTTCTGAGTCCGGGATATATCCTATGAATGAGAATGTATTTTCTGAGGCAGATTCTCTTAGCTCGGCCATCACAGATCGACCAGCCCCATTAACTAACAAGGAGACCACTCCCATCATGAAAGGAACATCTGGACATTCGAATCAATCCCAAGAGCCACGTACATCAGCTACATTTTGTTCTCCACAAGAATTCAGGGGATTTCCCAAATCCACAATGAGAAAGGAGAGTGTTCCAGGCAGACAGCATCGTAAAAAGGGGAAAAGAATCATCGCAACTGACAATCCTGAAAGAGAATCGCTGCTGTCTAGGAAGACTGAAGACACAACAAAATCTAGGAAGAAAAGAGGCAAGAGGAACCCCCGTGCAATAAACGACTCCGTATGGCGGGTTTTCAGCTAGTTACAGTAATAGATACAAATCAAATCATAATTATCGGGGTGAGCGTGAACGGAGACCCCACACTATTATTCTTTTTGAAATTTTGAAACACTAATATGCTAAAAATCGTTCTCCAGGGCCGGGGCCGGCCCAAGGCTTCATGGGGCCCTAAGTAGAATTTGATTTGGGGGCCCTTTTTGGCCACGGGCCCTAAGCAGCGGCTGAGTTATGCCTCGAACAGGCCATGTCCGGGTCCTATTAGTGACCGCAGAAACTTTGGTGACCATATCAATTCTTGAGTTTTGCTAACACAGACAGACGGACATACACTTGGTGAATTATAGCAAGATAGATGAAAATCAAATCATTATTATCGGGGTGAGCGCGAATGCAGACCCAACACTATTATTTTGTGGGACAATTTTGAAAAAATAATATATGCTAAAAACTTTGATTTGGTGAATTGAAGTAATAGTACATTTTGAGATAAGTTTGAACACAGCCAGTACAAAATAAGGAACCAGTTAGCATAATACTTAAAAAGTGTTGGAGTTTTCAAAAACTAACTTGCTAAAACCCTGCTCTGAGTTCCCATTAGTAACCACAGAAGATTTCGTGGCCATAGCTCCTACCGTCCTTGAGATTTTCTAATACAGATTGATGGACAGACATTTGGTGAATTGTTGTAAGATACCAGAGTTTAAAAAGATAGGTCCAGATCTAGGGCTAGATATTGGTGGATCCATTATTTGGTGTACTGTACTAATATTCTCAGAGGGTATTACCGTTTGAATAAACCGATACCCTCTGCGACGTCTTCCCCTCTTTAGCATTACCATCATCTTCATCATTATCATCATCTGGGCCGGCATGCACTGGTTTTTTAGTTCCATTTTATTTTGAATATGAATGAATCTAATTGTGTCCCAAGGGTTTTAATGCAAAGCAATGAAGCTACCCATCAAAAAGCTAAATAGAATATTGTCCATTTTACATATCATTAT
>VCCN01007085.1:10129239-10139517 GCA_006491835.1 Architeuthis dux | reverse complement strand
ATACATGACCATCAGTAAAATGATAAAAGCCCCCAAATGACTAAATTTAACAGCAATGAATCTATCCATCCTAGAAACTTTGCTGCATTCAAAGATGGCAGCCACATTTCTTTGCATTATTAACCTTTGAAACTTGCAACATTACTGCTTGTAAGTTTATGAAGCATGACTTAAGCAGTCCTTCAAATTATCTTTGTGGTTTATTGTGCTCTGGTGAAGTCATTTTTTTCAAATTATTATTTTGCTGTTTTCATAACTCCCTCTGCCTAAAAATAAGTGGTTTTATGTACACTGAAAGAGAATGTCATACATGTTGTCTATCTCAGGCAATAAAAGAGGCAATGAAAAATTAATTAGTTTGCTTGAGTCAACACCAATTTTCCATCATATTGACAACCTCTGATCTCCAAATTTCATAAATAGCCATAAAATCCCAAGTCAAATGATTGCAAACTTACCGCAATGTTTGTGTATATATATATATATATTGGTGGGCACATATATATGGACATATATTTACATCTATTTACAATGGTGTATGTTTGTGTTTGTATATATAACTTTATCTATATATACATATTATTTCAACACATAAATATATTTCACATTTTACACGCACACACATACACATATATACATGCATGGGTAAACAGTGGAGTAGTGCTAAAAAATGCGAAGGTACCACTTTAAGCCCCCCCCCCTCCAAAAACTTTTGAAATTTAATCAATTTCAGAGATGTTTTGAGGCCATATAGACATAGGCTGGCTAATTTTTCTTATCAGTGAATTGTTCAAACAGAGAATTTTAGTATTATATAGATAGTGAGGGAATGCAGTTCCCGATCCCCCAAAATGTGTCTGTGTGTGAGTGCATGTGTGTATGTATGTATGTATATATATTTATGTATACATAAGTGTATATATGTTGTAAGTATGTATTTAAATATACATATATACACATAGTTATTATTCCATGTAATGTAAAAACTTTGTAGATATTTACTAAGCTTAGATTAGTATAAGAGATAAATGGGAGGAAATTAGGGTAGAAAGATTGTGTTGCACCAAAAGTAAATATTAGTAATAATATAATAAATAATATAAGTACATGTAGACATTGCTGCAAGTCATACATACAATAATTTTACAGATTTCATTTTGTCAGAGACAAGAAAGGGCATATGTTAAGTGCTATCATGCTCTCTTGTACTTAAGTTGAAAATTGGTAATACAAAGAAATCTACACATTGATAATTATCTTTAAGATCTCACTATATTTGTAAGAACATTTTAAATTAATATTTGCAGTGTATTTTGTGGTGTGTGAGTTTTGAAAATAGATGCTTGTGTTTCTTGGTTATAAGCAGTGGTGGGCACAGCTAACCAAAAAGTTAGCTTTGATAATCGCTTATCTGCTAACCCAAAAAGTTAACTTTGATAACACTAAAAATTTAGCAGAAGCTAACAATAACTGCTAACTTTTATTATATGAATTTAGCTTTGGTTTGGTTTTTTGGCTCTAAAACCCTCAAAAGAGAGCTGAAATGTTAATATGTTGTAGCTTAGACATAGAGCTATCCAAAAAGGTATAGCATGCCAAGATCAGATGATGATCAAGGTGTACATAAATAATTAGTTGAACAAATGAAAGTACACATTAGTTTACATCCAGCATACAGTTTATTTACAGTACAAAAAGTATTAAACAAGTAAAAAATATTAAGAAATAAAAATATGCAGGAAAAATAACTAATAATCTAATTAATGCATTCACTCTGGCTTGACCTCCTGCTCCTTCTCCATCGTCTTGACGTGATGCTGGTTGCCCTTCATGAAGATCAGCCTCTCAAAGTTGGCATCTCTCAGGGTGGCTCTGTTGTCCCTCAAGATGTCCTTGCCTATGGAGAACAGGCGCTCAACTGCAGCACTGGATGGGATGGCTGTGTTGTACTTGAGGAACAGGTCGATCAACACTTGCTCACCCAAGAAGGCGGCATCAGTCAGGACCTCCTTTGAGCCAGCTAGGTCTTCACCAAGTTCTGTGCCTTGGATTTCAGTGGCTCCTGCTCTCTTGAGGCTGAGTGATACTGATGAAGAAATCATCTTCCTCATTCCATTGCTGGCAAAAGTATACTTACGATAATGTACGTTGTCGCTGACACTGTAAGACTGTAATGTTATAAGTGAAATACACAGAATTACACAATGCTGCTCAGCTGCTGCTGCATTGACCAATGATGTCTTGTGTTTACAACATAGTGAGCCAATAGCGTACCAGACTGACTGTTGCAGACACGCTTGGAAAAGACAAGAACAAACATGTATAGGTGTTTTCCAGTTTGTCCAAACCCTCAAAATATTTTTAAAAAACTTGCAAAGATTTTTACACGATCCTTCAGCTGCTGACACATTGGAGGCGGGTAGACACAATTACCAACTGACTCATTTCTTCACTTCAGACCCAATCAGCTGAGTGAGTAATATGTATTGCAACATTTTAAGCATAAAAATATTAGTATAATAATAAATAAGACAAAATAATATACTCAGATGATAGGAAATAATACAGAATATGAATAAGTATTTTCCCCTAACTTTCATCAACCCTGATATTGGGGTTTGTTTACATATGAAATTAATGATAGTTGTTCCAGTTTGGCACCACAAAACAGACAATCAAAAAATATTTTTAGCGACCGTAAAATATTTTTAGGCAGTCTAGACAACTGGAACACCCCATATGATTTTAAGAGTTTACAGATGTTTTTGACCATTAAACTTTATTTACTTTACTGGCGAAAAAAATATTAGCGGAACTAAATTTATTGGAAGCTAATTGGTCTGCTAATGGTTTTCAAAGTTAGCTTTGCTAATTTGCGGTTAACGGATTAGCAGAATCCTGCCCACAACTGGTTATAAGCATATTAAAGTGACCTTCATTTTTGGTGAATACACACTGGATGTGGTTATAATGATTTAGATATATCTATCTTAATAAAAATGAGTGCATGTAAAAATATATATGTGTATGTGTATGTATCAGTGTATATGTATATATAATATGCATACGTATATATATGAAAAAATCATAATGCATACCTTTACAAATACATGTTTAGATATGTATGTTTGCATAAATTTATTCATCTGCGCTTATATTTTTTATTTAGTTCTATCTATTACACACATATACACGTGTTTATATATATTGATCACACATGAGTATGTGTACATGTTTGCATATATATATATTCACGCATTTGTATACATATATATGCACACACATATATATATATTTATGTACATATAACTATGCTAATAACCTTTTGTATAAATTCATGAAAATACACTCATATGTGAGCATATATTCATATATATATGTTCACATATATAAATTTGCCGTTATGTATATATATATATGTGTGTGTGTATGTATATATATCTATACTAAAGTATGTATGCCCATTTATATTACATGAATATACATTCATTGAATATGCACATAAATGTGTTCGTGAGTGAGTATGTTTTATACAATCAGTTTATTATCTCTCGCAAAGTTCACTAAAGTATGTATGCACATTTAAAGAGGAATGAAATCTGCCTTTCATCTCCCATACCAGGGTCCATTACAATTCCCTCCCCCAGCCTCCGAATATGATCCATCCTCACCCTCACTATTACCAGCCTCATCATCTTCCCTATCATCATCATTATTACAATTATTATAATCATGTGATCATCCCATCCACTTTTCTCACACTCATTTTCATCCTCCGTTGCCAGCATTTTGATCAATACTATCATTATTGGTCATCCTCACCCCCCCATCATCCCTACTGTCATTGTCTTCTGTTCTGTTCCCTCAGGTTTGACCAACTTACAGAGATCCTTAGGGGTTACGCTGGCAGTAACACTTTACCTTTGACTCTGAATTTATTTTAACTTCTGAGTATCATCTCGCTTTGCCCTGAAGCAAGTGACAAGTCTGTCTAATAGCTGACTTCTCTGGTCTTAATAGCACCAGCGTCAGTGTCACGGTTGTCTGCTTTTTCAAGGTAAGGAGGTGAGTGCTTTTTATTAGTCTCTTTCTTCCCTTTTCTCTCTTCTTCTCCTCATTATACAGAGTTGGCAAAGGAATGAAAGTTTTTGGTTCTCCTGTCAATTAAGGTTCTGTTAGTCAAAGAATTGTCTGGTTGAACAGTAGAACTGAATTTCATTTTCTTTACCTTTGTCTTCACCTTCTTTTTGCTTTTCTTTTTCTTTTTCACTCCTAGGGAACTCATATATTTTGTCAGTTATATTTATTCTATAACACAAAAGTTCTAATCTGGGTCTGACCTGGGTCTATTCTATAACTCAAAAGTTCTAATCTGGGTCTGACCTGGGTCTATTCTATAATTCAAAAGTCCTTATGATCCAATAATATTTTCATGTTGTTTCAGCTTTTATATCCAAGCTTTTATAGTCTGAAGTTATCTGAATCAAGTTTTAATGTTGAAAATGAGTGATAATCGTACCCTCCCGGAAAGGGGGGGGGGCACGCCTCAGCCCCCAACTTAAAATGTGTTTCAAAAGTTCTGTATGTGATCTGTCAAAATAATGTGAGTTCCTAAGTTCTGTAAAAATATACTGAATACATACAAATAAACAACCAACAATTGTTAATCACTAACCAAAAGCTTCACACTTTTATAAAAATTCACTTTTTTTATAAAATTTCTCACCTTTCTTAAAATGCGTGAGAATTTTACACATTTTATAAAAAAGCGTGAGAATTTTCCATTAATGCGTGAGACCGTGAGAATGTATCAAAATGTGTGAGTCTCATGCAAAATGCATGAGACTTGACAGATATGTATATAAAATACAAAAGTTGCAGTAATTATCTTCAGTCAGAATAGAAGTAGGAGTGGAGTTTGACACTGCAGCAGCCAGTCTTGTTGTTGCTTTTTTTTTTATTGCAATGTTCTAGTTAATCTTTTTACTATTTTTCTTCATCTTATTGTTGCTTTTTCATCATTACATCGTACTTCTGATTCACACTACTTCCTGAGACCTAGAAAATTGCAATAAAATTTAAAAAAAAGCAACAACAAGACTGGCTGCTGCAGTGTCAAACTCCACTCCTACTTCTTTGTGAATATGTAAGACTTGTCAGTTTGGACCAGTTGGAGCTACATCATTGGGTTGTGATTTCAAATCACAGTAGGGAAATGTTAATTTTATATATGGGTTTGGTTTAATGTGATGTGATAGACAAACAATGAAGGCTTTACTCCGCTGGATTTGGTGAGGATTGTTCTTGTTACTGGGAGAAAATAAAGTCAACTCCAACTTGGTGTGGAGTTTCACAATAAGATGAAGAAAACTAGTCGAAAATTGATTATGAAAATCTAAAAACTCACATAACTTAAAACTATTGCTACCACTATTAGGTAGTAAGCAAACCATAGTGTACATAATTAAAGGAGAAGGAGTAGCAATATGACTAGAGATCTGGGCTCCAGGGGTCGAGAAAGTGGTCGATATCAACTCCTAGGGGTCAATGGGACTATCGAAGGGCTCAATAAACATTTTGGGTCACAGGCCAACATTCGTATAAGAAATAAAAAATACATAAAATACAACTTGGTGATATACACTTCTGATTCATATATAATTAATTTTTATTGTCTACTTATTTCATATTCTGTTGAAGTTTTCAATAAATGTTATATACTGACATCATAATTATTGTATTGGGTGATATATAATTATATACTATGGATTTGGAACATTTTTGGAAGATTTAGTATGTTTTAGGGTGTGGTATTGGTATGTTTGATAAATTTCTTTTGGCAATCCTTCCTGGAGGTGTCGATGGTCTAAAAAGTTTGGTGACCCCTGGTCTAGTCATTAGCCTCCATGGACAAATTGGTTAAGTAAGATAAGCTCTTGGGATATAGGATGAGAGTTCAAGTCTTATTGGGTGTTATTTATCATTGGGTGTTGTTTCTTTATTAATCACTGCTACCCACAACACTGGTTTAAACACTGTTGCTGGGTTTTGGTCATTCATGTGTTCTGACATTTATATGTATCTATGTATCTATCTATGCATCCGGACTTTGCCAGCCCTAACCATTCATAATAGAAACTTGAAATTTTGAACACACACTCCCCTTAGTGAGTAGGGAAAATGCTTTTTGTATTTTGAAAATACCCCACCTAAATAGGTTTTTAGAGGGGTTTCAACAAGCAATGTAAGTTTATGCTAAATTGGTCACTAATTTGTGCCTGCTATTTTCTTTGAAAATTCAGACCTTTTTTAGTGATCACAGCCCAACAAAGGGTGAGAGAAGTAACTTATTCATTGATCACCCCCTTTTCCAACTTTTTAATTGATCATCCCCAACACAGCATATATGGGTGGTGGTGATTCATAATTTCCCTAGGAATGCTAGTTCTAAGTTGTGCTGCTTACTTTGATGGATATTTGACCAAGGTTTTATGAGGGTGGATCAATAATCTTGTAGCCTGACATATAGTTATTAGCTGAATTTTGATCTGAAATTTTCACTGTATAATGTTCACTCTATGTGATTAATATTCACCACTGAATTAAGTGCATTGACAACAGAGGAAATTATGCTGAAAAATAAATATTTGTTGTGTAAAATAAATGCTTTTTTCATCATTAGGATGCAGAATAATTGATGTACCTATATATATTTTAGCAATGTTTTAGAGGCCTTTGTGGAAACATATTTATTTTTGTTATATTTATGTACTAGCTGGACCCATGGAAATTCCACAGGTGTTGACAGCTAAGTTATCATCATTACTATCACATATATATTTCTGCAATTAAAGTATGTTTGTTAAAGTAATTCATTACCTATGGAATTGCTGTCAGTCTATAATCCTGTGATCTACTACTACACTCCTGGGCAAAAAAATGGGCCAAATGTATATGTATATGTATATAGGTTTGGTCCATTTTTTTTGTTTTGCCCATGATTGTAATATAGCATAGAATTGTTAAGCATCAGACTTGTGAGGTAGTTTAATGAATGTATGACAGTTATAGTGAAGGTTAAGTTCCTTTTGCTCCCATCCAAGCACAAGCACTCTCTTTCATTCTTGCCCTTGTTCATCACATTGCAAGGGTTGGTGGGGAGGGAGATCATTATATTGAAAGTTGAGTCCCTTTTGTTCCCATTCAAGCAGAAGCATGGTCTTCCATTATCAACCTTGTTCATTAAATTGTAATGGTGGGTGAGGAGGGAGAAAAGAAAGAGTGAAAGAATTTAAATTCTATTGCTCTAAGATATTATGCTTTAGTGCCTGTGGACCCACTTTATCCACTTTGTAAGTGCAAATCATTGAAAGAGGAAAGGACTAACAAAACTCAAGAACATGTTAAAACAAATAAATCAACAAGTTGTATTGATGTGAGAAGATACCAGTGGAGAAATGAATAATAATCAGAAAGTGAAATGGTTGTACGAACAAACAACCAGAATAATATATAGGATAATAGTTATAACACTTAAAGGTGTTTAAAAAAAAAATATTTTGCCTGTAAATGTTAGTTTAAAATTAACCAGTGTTTTAAAAATCTTTTCTAATGTAAACACAAATTTCAAAAAACAATTAACGCACAAATGGAAAAAGAAAAATGATTTTTACATCAGATTTTTTTCCAATTCTTCTTAAGGAACAACTTCACTGATCTCTACCATTATATTATAGGGCAGGAGTCGG
Organism: Architeuthis dux; assembly: GCA_006491835.1. NCBI lineage: Eukaryota > Metazoa > Mollusca > Cephalopoda > Oegopsida > Architeuthidae > Architeuthis > Architeuthis dux. The sequence goes on along the minus strand of VCCN01007085.1, from coordinate 10,131,769 downwards.
CAAGCTTTTTGCCTTTGCAGGCCGGATTGCGTATTAATGAATGTAGGCTGGACCAGGGAATTTAAGGATGCTAGAAATCATCTGTGCTTGACCAAGTATTCCAATTAGTAATCAAGGAACTCAAATTAGTCGCAATTTAATTCAATTAAGATATCTTTTGAATCTATTGAAAAGATACAAAACTGGCGGGCCTGTCGAAATCCTTTCGTGGGCCGGTTCTGGCCCGCGGGCCATAGATTGCCTACCCCTGTTATAGGGAATACAGTAAGAAAGACTGACATTTAAACAAAAGTGAAAAACCTTCAATACAGTATCACTAAAAGAACGATTCCAGATTTCAAGTTGTCTACCTTTGTTTTTTTTAGCATGTCTGCCTCACACGCAGATGGTCCTGGGTTCAATTCCCAGGATGAGCGAAGAGTGTGGAAAACTATTCATTAGGACAAATCTCCCTGTGTACTCAGCAGCTAATTGAGTACACTCTAAGCTGTGTGATTAGGGTGGAGGTATCCCTTCGATGGACTTGCATCCTGACAAGGGGGTGGTCATAAAAACTTGTAAGAATAAAATCCTGGTCTCGACCAGATTGAAACTTGCAAGGATCATATAGCTGACGCATGCAACAGAAACTGGGTCTTTGTTACCGGGTGTATACTCCATTGGGAGTTGTCTCTCAAGAGACAGACGCTTAACTTACATTTGTTTTTTGGGATTTCGATCTTTTGATATATTAAACTTTCGACACTGTGGTTTCATTATTTCTACCATTCAGGATTCTGATCATTCAGGATTTCAGCATTCAGTTTTATGGCATTCGGGAATAGTGTTTTTGGGGATTATGATCGACACCGTATTCAGATATGACACCCACAGGAGTTGAAAGTTGTGGACTGGATATCGCCTGCTAGATGTTGGGGACCGGAAAACACATCCAGTGTTCAGGGGTCATAAACAGGATGTCAACTGAACTTGCAGCTGGTGGCTAGAAAAACAGTGTGGGCATTCGAACCTGATAAAAGTGAAACAGAGGCCCTCGAAAAAGCCAGAGAGACACAGGACACCCTTGGAGAGGCAGACAGCAGCTGGGCCTGGGAGCACGGAGCCAGTTCCCCTGTTGGGAACAGTCTGTCGGCTCTCATTGTCTCTCTCCCCCTCTTCATTCTCCGCCACGACACAATGTATCTTATGAAATAAAAATATATCCTCATATTTTTATAAACAAGTTTCAAGTTTTCCTTTTTCTCCAAGTTCAGGATTTTCCTCCCACGCACCAAGAGCCTAATAATGAAAAAAAGTATTTATTTTACACAACAAATATTTATTTTTCAACATAATTTCCTTCCTTGTCAATGCACTCAATTCAGTGGTGAATATTAATAACATAGATCAAACATTATACAGTGAAAATTTCAGATCAAAATTCAGCTAATAACTACTACGTGTCAGACTACAGATTTATTGATGCACCCTTGTATAGTAACTTCTCTACTCTAATGTCTAGACTTAAAAATTAAAAAATAATATAAAATGTTTCCTTAATTATACAGATAGAATTTCATGAAAAATGATCCAGTTATTTTAGCTTTCTGTTTTACATTACAAACAAGCCTTTTTATTTTTATTTTAGGTTTTGAACAAAACAAATGATGCGAAAGGTTTTACTTTTTTGTGGAAAGCAAGTAAAATCTTAACAACTGATGTTTATTGAATGCATTTGATGTTGTATTAAAAGCAATAAACATCATTATAGACAATAGTGAAGATTTTCGTAAAACCTTTTATAAACAAAGGTCAGTGTCTTTATGGTTTGGGACAAACAAGAAAGAGGAAAATATATCTGGTAATATTGTAAACATGTTATATTTGCACTTGAGAGAGGTTTTTCTTTTCATATCATAATACATATATACATATATATATATTGTTCTTTTAGCCGTTAACACAGTATTTTGGCATTTTATAGAAAGTAATTCTCATAAGTAATTGAACAAACAAACTGTTTTTATTTATTTTCATTGATACTTTTATGTAATTTTCCACAACATTTTTTGCCCCGTTTTGAATTTTATTTAAAAAAAATATTAGTATGAGTTTCCCCAATAATCTAACATAGCAGAATAATAAGTTAACTGGCCAAAAAATGATTTGGGAAACAAATACAAACTCTGTGTTTCTTGCCCAGTTGCTTGCACAATACTAATATTTAAAAAAATAAAATTCATATCATTGAATCATTGAATCATTGGTGATCTTTTTTAATCTGTACCTAAATTCATTTTCTTACTCCCGCATCCCCCATATGAGATTGTAAATATGGAATTAGTTAGAATTTTCATATTTGTTTTAGTGATTGTCAAGTGAAAGAATTGTTGGGTTAATGAACGTAACTAGTTAAGTTAAAGTTAGGATAGAAAAGACCTTCCTTACACACCAATTTTGACCTTGAGTCATATTTCTCTAAGATATATTTGTAAAAGTATCAATGAAAATAAATAAAAACCATTTGTTTGTTCAAATATTTACAAGCATT
>VCCN01007085.1:10055810-10073308 GCA_006491835.1 Architeuthis dux | reverse complement strand
ATGTAGAGTCGTGAGAACAGCTCAACATCACTTTTCATTGATATCAGCTGCTGCTTCTCCTTACTCGACAAACCATTTCAACCGGCTGCAGTAGATTGGGTCATCAATGGGCTTTGTTCTCTCCATAAGACATTACTTGGGAGTGCTTGGAACTGTTGCTGGCTAATCTTCTGTGTCTTCTTAACAGTCTCCACTGTGGATGTATCAAGGACAAGCAGGTCTTCACCATCTTCTTTGAATGGGTAGCCCAGTTCTTCCATTACATTGATGAGTGAGTAGGCAGCTTTCCTAAATGCTTTCTGCACACCTTCTGTCTGGTCATGATGGAGCATCTCATCTCATTTTCCTATGAGCTGATATGCATCTTCATTAGCCACATCAGGGCCAGCTATCATCCATTGCCGGAGGGTATTAGGGTTGTGTATCAGGTTGAATTCTGTGCTTTATCACACTTGACACACCTAGCTTCATATTTTAAAAGGTTGTTTTGTTGTAACCAGTGAATAGCTGGCAATGGGCCCTCCATAAACAGAAGAAGACTGATGGCTTGGAACATGTTGTCAGCCATAGTTTTGGCAATTAAACATCCTCTCCCCAACCAAACCAATCTAGGGAAGAGGATATTAAAGTGATCTGAAAATGTTTAAGATTTTTAATGAGAATTTATGCCCATCACAGAGTTGTGAACCTATTTGACCGATTCATAAATGACTGAAATGACCAAACATAATATCATTATTTTTCTTCCAAGACCCTACCAACAAATACAGTGCAATTAAATGGAGAAGAGGAAGAAATATCTCTTATTTCTTCCTCTTCTCCATTTAATTTCAAGTAAAACTAATACAATTGATCCCATCGACTTGACATTTTCTTGACTAAGCAAGACACCATTTGTTGGAATTCTTAAATAAACTCTTCAGATCAGACATCTAGGATAATAGATGTAATTGTCTGAGACAAGAGTCTATTGCTACTTCAAGACTCATGCCTCCTTTAGAGTTGCAAAGGTGTGTGTTTGTAGAACTTTCGGAAGAAATTCCTATTCTTAAAATTCTACTTGAACCACCTCCCAAATCTCCCTCAGATGCTGCAATAATACACACACACACACACACACACACACACACACACACACACACACACACATATATGTAACTTGCTCTCACTCTCTGTCCCTCTCTCTGTCTGTCTGTCTCTCTCACTCTCTATCTATCATCATATATATTTTTATATGTATGGATCCATACATAATTATAAATATTACACAGATACATTATAAAGATGACAAATGTTTCTTTGTTTCTTTGTTTCTAACTTTTATAGACTACTTAGGCTAGGTCCATTGAGTATGCATGCCAAATTTGGTTTGGCTGCGCCAATGTTTAAGTGGGATGGGGGCATGGTCACAGTGACAAACAGAGCCAGTTGCTTTATATAATAGCTATAATAATAAATGTAATAAATAATAGAATGTATATATGTATATTGAATGGAAAGTAAGTCTTCAGTTTAGCATTATAATTACATTGTAAATAGAGTCCCCCCTCTAAAACCCTTTAAAAAATATATTTCTCAAAACTTTTTACTTAAAAACATCCCCCTAGGTCCATTGAGTATGCATGTCAAATTTGGTTTAGCTGTGCTGATGTTTAATGGGTGGTGGGCACAATGACAAACAGCCAGTTGTTTTATATATATATATTTTTCAAATTCATTTCATTCCTGGAACTGCAGGAGAATGATCATAGGATTTTGAGAATTTTTCTCTTGAAGTCATGTATGTAAAACTAAGAATTTATAGAATTTTTGAAGGTCAGTTAACTTTAAAAAGTAGTGAATTATGACACACAATGTACAGAAGCATAATGAAAGAGTGGAAGCCGATTTTTGGTGCTACTTCAGAAAGTGTTTCAGATGTTTGAATATTTTTCTGTTTTGAGAGATACACTGAATTAATTCAAGTGTTGTTTCAATATAATCTGCTGTTTGGAGTGGATCTTATCAACTTTTCAAGTCTGAGGAATTTGAAGAGAGTGATATTCTTCAGTAGTTGGTCTACACTCTTTCCCAGACTTGATGAAAGCTGAGGCAAGAAAATAGGCTCTATTGGAGTTAAAGGAAAATCAAGACAATTTCAAACACTTTCAACTAGTACAGATACTGGATATCTGGGCTGTTGTTTTAACCATAATTAATGGTAGAAAAAAATACTATCAGGCAATCATTGACTCATCTGAGGATATTTTACTAGTATTAATAAAATAGTGCTGATTTTGTAAACCCTGAATGCCTAGTAGGTGTATACTCATTAAAGAAATTAATTGAAAAAATAATTCTGTTTCATGCAGCTGTAGCCAAATAGTTGAGTGTTATAAAATTCAAAAGTGACTGCAAGACTAAAAAATTTAACTAAATTTGTGCTCAGAGTGGTTGAAAGAGCCAAAACAAAATAAATATGCAGGCAAGGGTGAGTCATTAGTTTAAATTTACTGGCTTGTTCCACTGGTGCCTGAAGCAGTTGAAGCACCACCTGTGAATTTCAACATTAAATAGTTTCATAAATTTATAAAAGTAATAGCAAAACATGAAAACAAGTTCAATGAAATAAATAATGTTTTTTGTTCTCTATATTAATTGTTAATATCTTCTATTTGCTAGTGGCATGTAAAGCACCACATCAAAGGTATTCATTCATCTCTCTATTCCCAGATTAAAATCACTTGCTAGTTCTTGTGGTCCGAATAAGAGCTCAGAACTGGGGTTTTTTAGGGGTACCTTAATTCAATACTTCTGGCTACAATGCATGTTTTGGCTACTTAAAGGTCATATACAGATTAACAGAATCAGACTTTTAGTATTATATAGATAGCTAAATGCAAATCAGATCATTATTATCGGGGTGAGTGCGAATGCAGAACCAGCACAATTATCTTTTTTTTAATTTTCAAAAACTAAATTAGCTAAATTAGTGAACAGAAAATTTCATGGGGATATGTTGTGTGGTTCCTGAGTTATGCAGATGAACATTTGGCGAATTATAGTAGAATATCTTATTTTCCTTAATTTTCAGCCATTGACTACAAACAGGACATAGCCATAATAATATTAATTTGATTTCTTTCATTAGCTGAAGCATTGTCAACCATTATTAATTTCTGACTAGTATTTCTTTCATCTTAACTAAAATTACTTTACATCGCAACTACTCACACAGTCAGTCTATGGTGGTGAGTAAACAGTGTAGAATGAAAATAAAGAATAAGCTCTCAGTGAGACTCAAACTTACATCTCTTTTGCCTCTGGACGCCTGGTTTTCAGTACTAGCTGCTATACCGCTTGAGCTACAATATCCCTAAAATCTCACTCTTAAACTTACCCTTTGTTCTAATGATCATCAGCACTATATTTTCTGACGTTATTTTTATTTTTACATCCACTAGTAGCATTAGTAATTGTAATATTAACTTTAATTTTTTTTATTAGAAATTTATATTTATTATTAAAGAAATACTAGTCAACAATTAATAATGGTAGACATAGCCTTGTTCAACTTTTGGTGATCAAAGAGAAAATAGTTTCAATGATATACTACCAGGAGAAATGCATAAACTTGTTTCAAGCAACATAATATTCCAAAGGGAAGTATTTATTTTTTTTTAGTTGAAGGCTGTTAATGCTGGAACAGTATCAAATAGTATAGTCATAAACATTTTTGGTACTTAATGTAGTAAAATAATCTGGTTTACTTCCTTTTTTATTTTTACATGTTACATTGAAAGTGCATCAATACTTTATCATTCATTAGCTTTTGGTATGCGTCTAGCATTACTTTGCACTAGGATGTTTCTGTATAATTATAACAAAAAAGTTATACAAAACAGTTGGAATAATAAAAGGAAAATAACAGAATAAAGGATTGAGCTAAGAGCGATAAGAGCAACAACATATATACAACTACTGACAAAAAGGCCATAAAAAGAATAGTCAGTAATAATGATAATAACAATTACAATGACTATATCAAAATGTAATATCTTAATACTATTATTACTACTAATAATTGTGATTGTACTGCTTGATATTCAAATGAAAGATTCCTAAAGCTATAAAAATAATAGGCAAACATGAAAGCAAATTTATTGTGATGAATAATAAAATCTGTTAGGACTTGGTTTCATGTTGTGTTAATTTTTCTGATTCCCCAGTCATGTAAAAAGAATTATTTTAAAGTTGTACCAAGCCAAACCCCATGCTACATTTTCCTTTTCTCAAACAACTGGTGCATACCTACTTTTCATTGTCATTGATCTATATACTAGATGCTACCCAAAAGTTCAAGGTGTGAAATGGTTTCCTAAAAGAAAACCCGGAAAACAAGGAAAACAATTAAAAGAAAATGAGGTTCTTGATGACCTGGTGGAAAGGTTTTGAGAGATGTGGGAAATTTTGGCGAGACATGGGAAACTCTGGGTAACTTAAGGTAACATCTAAATGAAGATAGATATAAATCTTCTTCTTTCGACAATTGCCTAAATAGCATGTGGAAGCCATATTATCGTTACCTCATTTCCAGCAACCTTTTTGTACCATGTCCATTCTTCACTCTTTTCAGGCTTTTTCTCCATCTCTGTTTTCAGATTGTTGCTTGAAAATAGTCGTATTAATAGTAGTAAAAATGGTGATGATGCTTTCTGAGAGCATTCCAGCAAAATTTAAGAGGGACATGCAAATTTAGAGAGACAGACAAAGCTTCCCTCTGTCTGTCTCTCTAAATTTGCATGTCCCTCTTAAATCTTGCTAGAATGCTCTCAGAAAGCATCATCACCATTTTTTACTACTACTACTAATACGACTATCACTCTGACTTATTCTCTTTATACACTCTTTTCGTCACCCTCTTTCTCTAATTTTCAACCTCGTCACTTACTTCCAACTGCCGCCTCTGCGTGAATGGTTTCTGAAAGCATTATCGTCCTTCTCTTTCAAATCCACCACTTCCTGATCTCATAACCCTTCTAATCAAGCAAAATGAGAGCCGAAGAAGAATGGAATAGGTATTGGAAATTGATCATTTGCTCACTCAATACACGTGCTGCCAGGCTGTATTAGTAGCTAATGATCAGTCACACGTTTGGTGCATTTTTCACAGTCCCCCATTGGCAAATTAGACGGCATTACAATTCATTTCAATAAAAAAACTGTTTCGCCATCATCGTCCCTTTGCCTTTTCTCCATAAACTGCCGTCGTCCCCTGAATCCACCCAGTCATCATCCACCAAGCATTTTTCGCTCATAATCAGAGAAAATCAGAAAGTCGAAGTGGTTCCATCATGTCTGCAACTCAATAGACATGTTATGATAAGGAATGTTTTTAGATATCTCCTTGGTCTGGCCTTTTTCAGTCAATATACAAGGTCTGTCCGGAAAGTACCCAGCCATTTTGAATATCTTGAGAACAGGTTACGTGGCCTTGATGTAACTTCGCAACCAATCAGAGGGGACATTACTGCGTATGCGCGGACAAACACTCCTGTGTGGTTACTCAGTTGGCAATGACATGCCATTTAGTAAGCTTCTGTACTGTGTGACCATCACATTTACAATGATCAAAACAAATACATTCTTCACTGTCAGCCCCGCTACTGTTCAGATATGGCTCCCATGCAACTTCTTTCTTTTTCCAATGCTAAAATCGCTATTGAAAGTGAGATTTCAGACAGTGGGTGAGATCAAGGAGAATACGATGAGATATCTAATGGCGATCCTAAAAGAGGACATTGCAGTTTTGAATCGTGGGAAGGATGCTGCGATAAGTGTGCGAGGTCATAAGAGGAGTATGTTTAAGGGGGCTAAGGTGCCATTGCCCTAGGTTGCCTATTTTTTTTGTTAATACTAAATGGCTTATTACTTTCTGGACAGACCTTGTAGAATTTTCTACTATTGCAATGATAATTATTATAGTGATGCTGCTACTGCTACTACTATTTGAGCAAAGGTGGCAGGGGTGTTGGGAAAGAAAGCAGCCATGTTTTATGTTTTGTTGCCCTATAGTGGCAATGTTTTATTGCAGTAATAACGAGGCATGGACACTGCACACCAAAAGCATTTGATTGAGTGCGGAGAAGAGGAAGCAAGAAGAGGCTTCCCACTCATACTTCTGCTAATCAAATTTCCATGTCTGGCATGAGCTGTGCTAAATCTCGTAAAAATGAATAAAATATCCGATCAAAAGAGTGTCTGAATTATCAAATTTCCAACTTATTTTTTTTTGTATGTGAGAGGGTCGGCGCCTGGAGAAGTTGTCCAAAAAGTTATTAGATTTGTGCATGCTGTTGGTGCCATCCGTATGATATCTAGACAATTGGAAAATCTCTTGTGCATCTATACTGAGTTCAAACCAATTTGGCCTGTTGAACCTCTCATGGAATTTTCAACAATCTCATGACCCGTAATTCTGTGTAGGTTTCAACGTTTAAATAATGCGCTGTCCCTAAAAAATGCCCTAAAAGTTATTAGCAGATGACTGGATTCTTTCTATATGGTTGGAAATAACATGTTTAATCTTGGTATGAGAGATTTGAGGGTCCTAGAGGAGGCTTTATGTGATTTCTACTCTGTCTACACTCTTTTAACTCAGTGGAAGTTTTGCTCAGTGTTTAATACAAACTGAGAGACATGAAATCCTATATTCTAGTTGGGTGATGTCCAGTAATTTCTATGCCAAAGTGAGATTTTACAATACAAACACAAGCAAATAACTAATCTTTGCATTATGGGCTGTTGTGGTAGAATCTGAATTGATTTCAGAGAATTTTCTAAGGTGAGGAATTATAGCTTGGGTGAATTAAGGAGAAATTCCAGTCAAGGGAGGAACATATAATGGACTAGCATTCCAAGGGAAATCATGAATCACCGCCAACCATATATGCTGTGTTTGGGGGTGATCAATTAAAAAGTTGGGCTCTGATCACTAAAAACGGTCTGTTTAAAAAAACAAGGGGGCACAAACTGTTGACCATGAAAGAAAATATCTACCAAGTTTGGTTTTACTCAGTCTTAAGATTTCAAAATTAAACCGTCTGAATACATCGACATATATATATACTTCTATATTTTTTCATATATAGATGGATATTCTTAGGACAGGTAATAAAGCTAGAGAAAGACCATGACTGCGAAATAAAACAACGCATAACGATAGGTTGAAAAGCATTTGGTATGAATAGAGACATTCTGAACAGCACCTTGCCAATGTGCTTAAAGTGTAATGTATACAACAGTTGCATAATACCACCCATGACATACTGATGTGAAACATGGAAATTAACAAAAAGGAGCTGAAAACCAACTAGGATAGCACAGAGAGTCATGGAAAGAGCAATACTAGGGATAACTCTAAGAGATAGAAAAAGATCAAGATGGATCAGAGGCAGGACTAGAGTGAAAGATATTATACAAATAATTAAGCAGCAAAAATGGAGATGGGTTGGTCACCTAGCAAGAAGAGATCACAATAGATGGGGGGAAAGATTAATCGATTGGTGCCCATGGGGCAGTAAATGCAGTAGAAAAGTCACAAGATGGGGGGACGAGATAGAAAAGTTTGCTGGTAGGATGTGGCAGAGGTTAGCACAATCTAGGTTGTCATGGAAGGAGATGGGAAAGGCCTTTGTCCAGCAATGAACTTATAATGGCTGATGATGATGAATTGCTAGCTAAAACTGGCTTTTATTGGATACTATTTCATTGTTATAATTTTTCATTTGAAACATGTCAAATCGAATTTGGTGGTGGTTCAGATTTACTGACAGAATTTTACATGAGTTGCTTTAAGCAGACATCATTGCTGATGAAAATGTTTGTATAAACTTACTTTGTTGGCATTTTGCTGGGGGAAGATTTTGTCTGTAATGAGATTTTCTTTTTCATTGCTGAAATGGTCTGTGCATCTTAAACATTGAGACAGTTTACTATTGTTTAGATGATGGTAAATAATCTTTTTCGATGTCCTAATTTAAAGCTATATGATATCTCTAGCTGAATTACAATTTGTTTCATTCTACTAATGGTTTGTTTATAGTAGTCTTACACTGGTAGAAATTAGCCAATGGTGATAAATAAAGATGTATTTTCAGAATGGTTTCATATTACAAAAGAAAAAGTAACAACATTCATATTTTTTCACACGATATCCAATAATCAGATAAACTGCTCAGAATAACCAAAGCTTTACTGATCCTCTTACTTGACCAAGGAGAGAAAAATAATGGTTGACTAAAATCAGATGATCCTAATGCTCGTCCTTTGCAATCAAGAACAATTCTTTGAGTGGGTAACTTATAAAAGCATTTGCTATCATCAAATAATTGATGAGCTGCCATAAAAGTGAGAAAACAGATAGGGAAAGGCATTGATTGTTCTGAAGGAAACTTTCCATAATTGTCATTGGAAAGGCTACAAGATAAAGGAATCTAATGGTTGATCCAATTAGTCAACCTACTGCAGACCTGAATTCAAAAGGGCTGCCTCCACTAAAATATATAGAGAAATGATTACAGGCTTTTCCCTTGAAGATGACAGCTCAATTGGCATTAGTACCCATTAATAAAAACCTCTGTGTTCCATCCTTGGTCAGAGCACTACAAACTAATATGCCTGTAAGTGAATGGGATAGTTCTTTCTTTTAATACATGCTTACACATGAGTGAATTTCATGTATATATGAAAATATATATACTTGTATGCATGCATGTTCTTATAATGTGTTATTTCTGACAGTATGCATGTATGTAAATCTACATGTCAAAAGATAAAGTTGTCTCATAAAATGTAGATATGAATTTCATTTGTGAATAGGCAAATTAAAAACGTGTCTGTGAGATATATATGTGTGTGTGTGTGCGTATATTGAGAACAAAAATAATTCATTTCAGATCATTGACACTCAAACACCCATGATTATAATATTTATTGTATGGCTAGGAACAGTCGATAACAAATATGTTTGCTTCATAAAAGATCAATTTAGAATCTTTTATAAAACCTACAAACAGAATATTTGACTTTGCTGAATCTAACACTGATAGTAATTGTCTGTTCTTGTTTCTGAGTATTTAGTTTTTTTTGGGGGAATTGCGGATCTCTTGTCTTTGACATTTGTCCTCTTCATTTCTGAGACATTTTCGTTTGAACAGTTTTGCAGCTGATTTGATGCCAGAGTTTGCGACCATCCGCTAGTTCTTTTCACGTTTCCGGGTTGACGTTAGTCTTTTTCATATTCTGTTTTAGTTGATATTTGTAATGATGGAGAGGGCTGCTCCAGTGTCTTTTTCCAGTGCTGTAAAGGATCTGTTGGAAGTCTGGTGTCACTCATACAGTGCCCATCTGAGGTGATATTTGATGATGTGGCATCAATGCTGTTGGCTCTTGAGCTTTCTGAAGAACTGCAATGTTGGTGATGTAGACCTACCATTTGGTGAAAGTGTTCAAATTTAAATTACCTTTATGTTTGACCTCTCTTCTAGTTGTCTAAACTGAAATCTCCATTTACGATATTTTGAAACCAAATCTTACTTTTCATTCACTAACAGTATTGCATTTATATTCCTCATTCAACCAAGCTTGAACTCTTACATGCATAAAATGTGTAAATCATGAGCTGAAATATTTTCCATATTTGCCAGAAAAAATATAATAAAGATTAATAGAATGAAATTGTTTTTTAACTGAATAATCAGTGAATTGTATGATATGTAAAAAAATAAAATATCAGTGAAAAATATTGTATTTTTTAGAAAAAGGATAAACATGTCAAGCTTTATGTAAAAAAACAAGACTGGAAACTCTTCTAACAGGTGACTCTAAGACAGATCCAAGCAGTAGGTAATTCAAGAGATGACTGAAACACAGGTCTACACTAGTAGACTGCTATTAACCAAGTGACCATACAAAGCTAAAGGGTGTCTTTATATACACTCTCACTAAACAGCCACTCGCTGATTGCATGATGATGTGTAATACACTATGGTCTGTTCTAATGTATGAGGATACAACACTATTCCCACTTTGGCTTACAAAACAATCCTACTTCATAATCACTAAGGTAGGATGGTGGCTTCCGATTTTGCCTTGGTCATACAGTGACTTCAGGAAAACTAGGTTGTGCTGGTAGTAGTAGTAGTGTTCAATGTTGTGTCCCACGAATGAGTAGGTGCTGCCACAGGTTTGGTTGCATTGGACAGAACAATTGAATGGGGTGGTACATCACTTGGTGGAAGTGAGGGTACAGGGTTGTGCTCCTGATGTGGCTGTGGTATACAAGTAGATTCACAATCTGATGAAATTTCATGATCAACAGGCTCAGCAGGGATTCTCAATTGTTCAATATGTGGGCATAACTGATCAGCATGTCTCCATAGTTGGACCACGCCTCATTCTCACCATTGAATTCATTTACCCTTTAAGTAATCATGTCCAGAGGGTAATGTCCAAGAATCCTTGCGATTATATCTCTTGGATACGCAAGACTTGTGTGAATAAATCGTTCAACATGGGAGACTTGTGAATAAATATCTTGAATACGGAAAACTTATGAATAAATCTTTGACCACCAAACATAGCATCTGACTAGTACCTTTCATCCTGCTGATACCTGAATAAGCCAGATGAAGTTGACCAAGCACTTTGCATTGCAGATATGGAGGGATAATTATTCGGGAACCCCAAAATAGACAGCCATCATGGACAGCTAATTCCAAGTTGCTTGATGAGTAGGATCTTGTCTGTTTGGCCATCCTTATTTTACATATTCAACTACGTGGTAGAATTTAACAAAGGAAGTCTACTCATACAGAAGGCATTGCTGTTATTGGTTCTGCTCTGGTACAGTAATTTATAGCAATAGGACAACAGAAATAGGGCCCAGCGTTGAATCCCAGCAGCAGTCATGGTGGGAATTGGTTTGTTTTTGGTGAGTCCAAGAAGAGGCTTATGGTCAGTGATAATAGTAAACTTGCGATCATACAGATATGGGTGAAACTTATTAACACACTAAATGATGGCCAGTCCTTCCCTTTCAATCTGAGCATAGTTTTGGTCAGGCGCAGATAATTTCCAGGATGTGTAAGCAATTAGGCCTTCAGAACAATCAGGCATAATATAGGATATGACCCCTCAAACTTCAAAAGGTGAGGCGTCACATCACAACAGAAGAGGATTGTTGGGATCAAAATGTACAAGAAATTTGGGAGAGCACAGTGCTTGCTTTGCCTGATCAAATGCAGTTTGTTCAACTAATCCCCCATTTCCATGGTACATGCTTTCTCAACAATCTATGTAAAGGCTGTAACAGAGTTGCTAAAATGCTAGTTTGGTTGACGGTTTCTAATAAACATTTTTGTGGTTACATTGAAAGCTTTATCCAATGTTTTGTACAAAATTGCAGCTGTATTATATACCTTATAAAATACTCTAGTTATTACCTGCGATCAAAAGTCATGGATATATTAGAATTTCTATGAGATTATTTTTAATAAAAAAAAATAAGCTATATATATATTTGATAAATATATCTGCCTGTCTTTTTGTAGAGTTTGAGCAATTTCTTCACATTCTCTTACTTTAAGACTTAATAGTTAACTATTTCAAAGCTGTTAATAGTGTAAACATATATTTATGTCTTATTAATTTCATTTGAGGTTTTATTACAAAGTGACTGAACTCGTTTAAGTGGAAGTGTCCATTGTTACAGACAGAGAAACAAACAGAAAAAGTCACACTGTTCATTATATAGATAGATTATTAATTCTATTATTAAAGTTTTTGTAGCAATACGAACATACATTTTTCAGATTTAAAACATTTTAGAGAAGTTTTCAATAAAAATCTGAAGAAACGAAACATTATATAATTTAATTATTACAATACCAGACTCCATAATTATACTATACTTGAAAGAAACCATAATGGAAATCATATTAATGCAGAAATTAAATAATGAAATTAAACTATTTAGTTCTTAGAAGATGTTTTTATCAAATACAAAGATCTCAAAATGCATATGTACTCATAGATATTCATACATCATAGGTGTATATAAAGAATGAAAGTAACTCTGAAATACATGTCACCAATCTGAATGCTCACCAGAAAATAATGTCAACGAGTGAGTTAAATTAGCCAACACCTTTGCAAATCCGATATGACAGCACAACCATATAAATATCATGGTGTTCCTGTTGGTCAAAACACATTGCTTCATATATCTGTGCTCAATGTGCCACTGAGTGCGAGCAAGACAAAATCCCAGGACATTAAACAAACTAAACAACATGAAGTTTTACACTTAGAATGCTCAGGGCATCGCTGAAGACCACAGACTAGATGAACTGATGATGGAATTGGACAACATCACCTGGCACATTTTAGGTATTAATGAAACCCACAGAAAGTGATAACAAGTTCTAGTCAATAACAACATTGCAGACAATATTAAACCTTGGATAGTAGTTAGACTAAGCAAAAGATACACACTATAAGGTTTACGCACCAAATTTGAAAAGTTCTGACCAGGAGATTTAAGAGTTTTATGATGACATCAGAAAAATAATGGATCTGGAGAAGACAAATTACAGAATACTCATGGGAGACTTTAATGTTAAGGTAGGTAAAGGAAAGATTGGGGAATCTAGTGTAGGAAAATATGGAATAGGCCAGAGAAATGAGAGAGGAGACATGCTAGTCAATTTCTCAGAGAGATATGGATTAAAAATAACTAATACATTCTTTAAAAAATGAGAAGGTTGTAAGTAGACTTGGAGAAGCCCAAATGATATAACAAAAACAAAATTGACTTTATAATAGCTGAAATGATCAATTACATTAAAGATGTTACCATTATGAACAAAGTAGATATAGGAAGCGACCATAGAATGGTAGTGAGCAGAACTAGATTTAAAACTGAAAGAAACAAAATGATTCTTAAGAAGAAAAAATGCCTTAATAAGATAGAGATAGAGAACATTAGCAATTTTTGAGAACAGATTTCAGGCCTTGTGAAATAGTGACAGTAACATAGAGAAAAAGAGTAATAGCCTGACAAATATAATTAAGGAAGCAGCAGAGATGGTAGGCAATACAAACATAAACAATAATATGGGGAAATACTAAAATTAATCAAAAAGAAAAAACTAAGGTCTACAAAAACAAAAGAGCAGCACTTAACAAACTAATAAACAAAAGTACAAGAGAAGAAAAAAGAAAGAAAAACATGAAGAGATCATACTGGCAAGCAACAGATGCTTGCACTAAAGGATAGAAATGGCAAAATTATCAAACGTAGACAAGCTGTCAAGAATAACCAAAGAATATTATGAAAATCTGTACGCTTCAAAAATAGAAGTACCACAAACTGACTCTAGATGAAAATCAACCACGCGAACAAGCAGGCTTCAGAAGTGGCTACTCAACAATAGACCACCTACATACAATAAATCAACTAATCAAAAAGTCATTAGAATACAACAGACCAGTTTGGTTGCCCTTTGTAGATTATGAGAAAGCACTGGACTTGTTAGAACAAGATGTTAATGAGAATTACATACAAGTCATTCATAACATATACAAAAATGGCACTGCAATATTTTGACTACATGAAGATACAAACAAGATAAAGATAGCAAAAGGAGTAAGACAAGCCTTGGAAGCATCTTTCAGAAAACTGACTGGGAGGGAATGTGAATAAACATAGACAGAGAATATTTAAACCATTTGAGATTCGTCAATGACGTTTCCATGACGTCAGAAGCATTGGAAGAATTATGAAACATGTTAACTGATCTAAACTGGGAAAGTAAGGAAGTAGGCTTAAAGCTGAACAGAACAAAGACAAAAATAATGTTCAACGTTAAAGTCCCGCAAAAGACCATAAGAATAGAGGGTGAGTCTCTAGAAGAGTTTGATGAATACATTTACCTAGGACAGATAATGAAGTTAAGAAAGACCTTGAAAGCGAAATAAAATGACGCATAATGATCGGCTGGAAATCATTTGGTATGAATAGAGACATATTGAAGAGCACCTTGCCAATGTGCTTAAAGTGTAAAGTATACAATGAATGCATAATACTATGACTATGGATGAAACACTTGAAAATTAACAAAACGAACTGAGAACCAACTTAGAATCACATAGAGAGCCATGGAAAAAGCAATGCTAGGGATAACTCTAAGAGATAGAAAAAGATCAACATGGATCAGAGGGAGGACTTGAGTGAAGGATATCGTACAAGTAATTAAGCAACAAAAGTGGAGATGGGCTGGACACTTAGCAAGGAGAGATCACAATAGATCAAGAAAAAGACAAACTCATTGGTGCCAATGGGACAGTAAATATAGTAGGAAAATACCAGATACTAGATGGAGGTATGAGATAGAAAGGTTTGCCGGTAAGACATGGAAAAAGTTAGTGCACTCGCAGTTGTCATTGAAGGAGATGAGAAAGGCTTTTCTCCAGCAGTAGACTTATAATGGCTGATGATGATGATGATGATTATGATGATGATGATGATGATGATGGTTATGATGAAATAAAAATAAGTAAATAAGTAGAACAAAATAAAATAAAGGTTACACAGAGATGGTCAACAAAATTAGTAAGGAGCTAAATATTTAATAATAAGTTGGGAGAAAGGACAGTGTCTGGCAAAAGTCTTGAACATGAGTTTGAGGTTGGAAATTTTAGAATTGGATAAAGTACAATATGACTGACATATATCCAGATGAGAAATAGAACAACTTAAGCTTTTCAAATAGTTCTTCGGATAATTGAACTCCTTCTTGTTGTTTGTGTTATTAACACAACGTTTGGCCTATCCATTCTTCGGCCTTCTTCAGGTGTAATATCTGAATGTGATGGGGTAAACAGAAGTTTTCTAATTTTAAAGGGGGTAACCTTTATAATGTAGGATTTGGGTGTTTCTTTGTTCTTGCCTTGTCGGGTTTAAGTTTTGGTTTTAACAACACAAACAACAAGAAGCAGTTCAATCATCCGTAGAACTATTCGAATGTTAATGACCCTTCTCAAAACTATAGAAAATAACTTAAGCTTTCTAAAATTAGAAGGAGAAAAGAACCATACAATATGTATAATCTTTGAATACAATGGCTTTAGTTAATTAGCCTAAAGAATTCACTGCTAACCATCATGGAATGAAGATTGGTTATCATTCTTTATTATTGCTCATTATTGTCCAAATTGACTTCAAATTTCATGCTTTTCTTGATTGTGTGTTAATGTGATTATTTCCTTTTAATTTTATTGTAAATATTGTCAATAAATATATACTTTAATACAGGAAAAATAATATATTTAATTTGTTCAATCTAATATTGTTAAATGCAAAGATGTTATTCAGAACTATGTTTATTAACTGTCAACATACTTACATTATACTGGTAAATGTTGTTGAATTTATACATACATAAATATTAAAAAAATGTTTCAATATCTTTACATGAAAATCCATGTGTGCACATGTACACATGAATATGTGTGCATGTGGTTTTATAGATAAATAGAACAGACACTTGTGTGTGTGTTTATATATGTGCATAAATAAACTTACATATGGACATGCTGACCATATGGATATGTAACTAATGGTTGATTAGTTTATATTTGAGTGTACATGTTTAGAATATGCTTGTGTATGAACATTCTGGTTATATATACAGTATATGGATTTATCAAAAAGGATGCATGCATACATACATACATATATATATATATGTATAACTATACACACACACACACACATATATATATATGTGTGTGTGTATATATTTGTGTAGTTATACATATATACAGGTACACCCTGCAATTCGAGAGTTTGCTTTACACCACTATTTCACCATTATGTACCTTATGTAAGGTTTTTATTGGAGAGCTCCACTTTTAGATAGCAGGGGAAACCTATATACACTTGTTGTATAGCGGGGTGTCCTGGACTTCATCATAAAGGAAACTCGAAGACTTGCTTATAAAAATATCTGGACATATTTTTTATTACACAGCATACATCTTTGTCGGCCGGAGAGTGAAGAGTGGGAGAGAGATGATAAGGAGAACCGCCAGTCTGTCCCCAACAGGGACAGCGGTCTTGTGCCTTTCGGATCCGCTGATGTCTGCATCTTCTTTGAGCGTCGAGATTTCTGTCCATTTCCACGACTATGCTGTTCGGGTCTGCTTTATAGGTCTCTCTAATGCCTACGGGGTGTCACACGGTGTCGATCACCGGTCACAACCTGTTTACAGCACTGATGCAATATACCTATTTCCTGAGGTGACTGGGTTCACTTACATTTCCGCCCAGGTGTCAGGAAACACATATCATAACACACTGACAGAAAATAAAATTGTAACACCCTGAATATGTGTTTCAATTTACTCAAGATTCAATCCCACATCAATATGTGCAGAGGTTCCAAAATAAGGGGGTATCAACAGTACTCAGACCCCATATTAATACACTGTATATCCTCCTTGGGCATTAACACAGGCCTGTACTCTTGCATCATACAGATGGCGAATACCATCCTGCAATACATTATTCCATGCCTCTTGCACCTGTTGATGCAATTCAGCTAGAGTTGTATGTGGGCTGGCCAGGGAAGTTGTCGAACATCTCGCAGAGCATGTTGAGTAGCACAGGCAAAATATGGCCAGGCATTATCCTGCAGGAACTGCACATCACCTTCCTATTGCAGGGATGGCAGCAGAACGGGTTGAACAATGTTCTGGGCGTACCTGCCACTGGTCAACATTCCTTCCACAAACACCAAAGGCAAGTGAAAGTTGTAACTTATGGCACCCCACACCATGATGCCAAGGGTTGGGCCTGTGTGTCGTGGACGATTACACTCTGGAAGATGTTGCTCCCCAGGTCTAAGTAGCACATGCAATTGACTATGACTTGCATGAAGGCAGAACCTGTTCTCATCACTGAACACTACAGCATGCCATTTGATCCCCAAGGTGACCTTCTTGCAACACCACTGGAGACATGCACAATGGTATTATGGCATAAGTTGAAGTCTGATTAGAGGCATGCATGCCCATAGTTCTGCTGCAAGTAAACGATTCCCAATGGTTCATGTTGACACCCCTGGGGCCACATTTGCTCTAATCTGTGCTGTAGATGCTGTGTGGTCTGCCGCTGCTGCACTTACAATGTGTCAATCTTGGCGAGTGTCTGTACTACATGACCATCCAGAACCTGGTCTATGGGTGTACGAATGTTTGACCACTGTTGCCAACATTGAAGCACTACCAATGCGTCACGACCAACATGCGCAGAAATTCTCCAAAATGACCATCAGGCCCACAATCCAACCCCTCTCAAACAGCGCTAATTGAACAAAAGGAGCATGTGCGTATCTCCGTTGCATGACATCTGTTTGCACTGGACTCTTTCACCGTACTGAACCGTATTGCAGTGT
>VCCN01007085.1:10003254-10019386 GCA_006491835.1 Architeuthis dux | reverse complement strand
ATAATTTTTGTCGATTTAACTTTTTCAATAATTTTTCTTGTTTCTGTTTGTCTACATGTATATCATCATGTGGAAAGGAAATAAGTGTGAGAACCGGCATCATATATAAATGCAGGAAGCAATAAATACCAGCATGTTGAATATCTATGAATACTTCTATATAATCTGTGCATGCATAAAATTATCTTGTCATTCTTGGATGTGATTATACAGTGTATAAAAATACAAAAATAAATGCTGTAATCAACTTGACAACTTTGAATGTCTTAAAAATATCTATATGCTTCTACTTTTACATGCAAATCTATTTATCTATCTTGATTGCTTCTTGTCAAGATTGACAATGAAGGTAACAGCTTGTTGCTGCTAATGCCTTGTTTGCTTAACACCTTACTTACCCATTTCTGCCATAATATCTGGCAATAGTGCAGAGTTCAGGGACTAGTAGATCCATGCCTTTTCCACCGCTACAAGTGTGAAGTGAGCATATACAGCCTTTGCCTGAATTCAAACTTAGTTCACTGATTCCACACACACACACACACACACACAGACACACACGAGGGTGAATCAATAAGTCCATAACTTGACATGTATTTATTAGCTTAATTTTCGAATTAAAATTTTCACTGTATAATTTATGATCTACGTGATTGATATTCACCACTAAAATAAGTGCATTGAAAAGGAAGATTATATTGAAAAAGAAATATTTGTTGTGTAAAATAAATACTTTATTTATCATTAGGCTACAGACTTATTGATGTGCTTGTGTACTATGTGTGTGTGTGTGTATATATATCAGAGGAAGATTGATATACCGTATATTTTGGCAGATAAGACGAGACCACAATTTCAGTTGGAATTTCATGGTTTTAGGTCACTGTTTAGTCACTGGTTTTGTATCTGGCCTATAGGACCACCCTGTTTTTGGTGTTTTTATATTTTTGTAGTTGTTAAGATCTATCTTTGTATTCATACACATCCATTTACATATACAGGGTGGGGCACAAACACTTGACACTTTTAAAATGTTGTTACTTTCATTACCTGTTGAGTTCACTGATGGCTTCTTGATAATCTAACAGTGCATTGCTTGGATTAGTCAGCATGGTTAGTCAGCATGGATTATTGGTTGGTATACTCGTGTGTTATGCAGTGGAAATGTACATTAAAAGAAACTGTTATTATAGTCATCGTTGGCCATTTGCCATTGGTCACTCCACACATTGTGTAAAAGATCAAGTACTGGTGCTTCAGTTGTTGAGGTAACAAAACTAAAAATAAAGAAAAAGCAATAGGATCTGCAAACAGGAACAATAACACTTGTTTAGAACAAAATCTAAATGATTATTTCTGTAGGGTCATATTGTCGTCGGTCAACCTTTCGTCAGTCAACAGGAGGCAATGTGATACATTCTAGGATCAATCGATCAGTCGGTCAACAGTCGACTTGTAAGACAGAAGGGAAGAGTTTGTATCACTGAAGGAGATGCAGAGTGTAGTCAGTGCAGGGCCAAGGGGTTTCAAGCCTGCAACCAAGAAGTAAAGGTTGAACTTCTAACTGTGGTTTCTGCCTTAATCACTCTTTCTGGGATAGATTGTTGTAATTTTTTAAGTTGTGGTCTCAGCTTTCACTCTTAGGTACAGTCCTTTGTCTCAGCAAGTCATTTTGTCATGGCTTTCGTCTCTCGGTCATCAGGTGACTTTTTCCGTCTGCTCCTGAGAGCCAGAAATCAACCCCTTTTATGAGAATCAGTCATTTTTTTTAATAGTATGGAGCACGATTAATTACCCATTGGTCCTAATCAATCAATCTCTCTCCCCGATCCGAGGGATTTCCCAATTTGGAATTTAATTTTAACATCTTCTTCCTCGAACCTGTTTTCATTCCCTAGGCGCCATTCTTACAATTTCATTAGTTCAATTCCTCACCCTGTCCTCAGAGGAGCAGGAATACCATTCTTACGTAATTTTCTATGACCAATTTAGTTGCCAATCGACCACACACCGTTTGGCGTAAGTAGTAAAAAGGCGGTTCCATACTGATTTTATTAATTGGAGTCATAATAGCAATTAATTACAGTTTCTTATCTTATTAGGTATCTGGCACTGAATGTTTGTGCAAGTTTCCATCGATAAGGGCTATTAAATCCATCAATGTCAGCCTGGGGCTCTTATACAAACATCTTTCTCTCACTGGCTTTGCCAAAACAGCAAACTCTAAAATTACTCACCTGGAGTTTCTTATTTCTTGCCAGTTTTATGAAATAGACAATTTTCACTTTTTGCCGGATTTGATGTAAACTCTTGTTGACTTGTAAAATCCTGATACTGTTTTCGTATTAATGTAATTTCTCGCCGGTTTATAAAATCTCATTATTGATAATATCACAGTGTCAATCACTGCTTTGATGAATGTTTCTGCTCCAACCTGCATATACGCACATATACACACATGTAAAATGTAGTGAGAGATTCATGGATATAAAATAATACTTATACATTCGATACAAATGTATGTTTTTATACATTTGGAATAGTATTTACACACATCACACATATATATATATATGTATGTATTTATGCACATACATTGTTATATATGCCCTCCACATATATATGTGGACAGACAATATTACACATTTATATATACATGCATTCAAGTGTATAAGTGCATGCTGTCAACTTTGTTTTTAAATTTTCCTTTGTTTAACAGTTGTTTACCATATATTGTTGATAAGTAATTTCATCAGCTTTCAACAATTTTCCTTTGCCTTTTACTTAGAGAGTGTTCATCGAATAACCTGTTAAGAAAGAAAACAAAACAAACAAGAGAAACATAGACTTTAAACATTAGCAAACATTTAATTTCAGATGTCAAATTTATTTTGATTGATTGAGAATGTTGAATGCAATTATGTGTGCATGCTAAAACTTTTAGAAGATCTCAAATTAGTGAAAAAGGTGTAACTTTGAACTTGCGTGAGAAGAAAAAATTAGAGAGCTTGTAAGTTAAAAAGAAAGAAAGATGTTTGAACGCGAATTGTTATTATGGAATTAAAAGTTGTTTTTTTTGTTTTTTGTTTACATAACAAAAGATAAGAAGAGCTCAGTAGACAATTTCTGGTCATGAGCTCTATCCTTGGATCAAGCAGTGAAAATCATATACTCTGGTTCAATGGAAAAAGCAATAATAGCGGCATCACAATAATGAATTATATAGGAAGAATTTATTGATATGAGATATCTCTGAGTATGGACAGCTGAATGAGAACAATCTGCCCCCCGTGAATTGTTCTCAGAAGGTTACCGAATACGACTGAAACCTGAGGAAGACCAGAGGATACAACGGCTGAAATATTGTGACTATAACAACCAAGATGAGTACACGAGTATGAATAGATCAATATATAATAGAGGCAAGATTGTTGTTAACACTAAATGTACCGCGATGTATCAAGAACAGTGTTTATGGCATACCTTTATTGACAGGGGAAAATCAGATGATAGGAAAGATCTTCTCACAGAGAAGTTATTTCTCATGTGGATGTGTCCAGTTTTCATAACCCACTAGATAAAACTGTGACAGATAGGTGAAATTTGAATGTCTTCTTTTGAAGACATTATATCTTATAATTAAAAAAGGTGATTCCAAATGTTTTACCATGAAATGAAATGACATTTGCAGCTTTTGAAACAATTAAATATTTTAATTATGTTTTCGAGTAACAAAATTCCCGAAACTATATCTGTATAAAATTTGCCCCATATAAATATATATACAACATTGATGATAGAGTCTCCAGTTTTTGGCAGTAAGTGTTGCAGCAATTCACTTATAGACTCTAGTTTGCTAAATGAGTAAGATTTCTTTGTGTTAGATCAGAGCAGTTTATTCTAATTCCTTTGCTCTGAAGTATGGTAGGTGTTATGCAAAACCAAATTGAGCAATTTCTTTGCTATTTTTGTTCAGTTGCCTTCATCTATTTTTGCATATAGAGATTTAGTTTCAGTTAGATCCATTAACAAATTTGTGCACTGATTCTAAATCAAAGCCAATGCTACCAACTATCTGTTACTATTAAACTATAAAACATTCAGAGAATGAATACCTCAGCCAATTTCATACACTGTCTAAGAACTAATTGAAAATCAGTTCATATCTAGCTACAATGAAGGAGAGGTAGCTGTGTTTCGATTTGCCACATTTTGGATTATTGTTTCAATCCAAAATGAATTCCTGGATCCAACCCAAAATTTGAGCAATTCATTCTTAGTCCATGGCCCAACCTTCCACAAAATGTCATTAAGATTCATTGAGAACTTTTGGAGATATTGTGTTGACATGTACTTACGATGCAGGGGAGGTAACTGCAAAGATTTCCAGGTTCCAGGTTCTGTCCCAAAATGTAATCAATTCTTCCTTAGCCCATAGCCTACCCTTACACAACATTTTATTGAGAACTTTTGGAGATATTGTTTGGACAGACATGAGTGAATATATATACCTCTTACAACTTTATTGACAGAGATAAATAATAAATAAATCAGTCTTTATAATTATTTCTAATTGGACCCTGTTGTTGTTGATTATGGAAAACAGCTTTTTGCAGCTAATCTCTTGACAGGTAATGTATTTATAGGAGAGTGGTTTGCCACTCAGCTCACTCACCCACTCTTTTCACCATCAACCAATGTGGCATAGCAGTGACAGGACATTTTGTCACAATAAGTAGAAACTGTCAATATGTTAATATATCATATACAAAGAAAGATAACTCTGTTAGCTTTCTTTGTTAATGCCCAGTAGTGGAACTCTCCGATTTCTGGAGTCCTCTTTCTGATATTGTGTTCCAATTAGTTAGCGGTTTGGCATCCTAGCGTGTAGACATCTGTAAATAGAAGTGAATTGGAGATCCCTGGAGTGTATTATATTGTGTTATTTAAAGTTGACGGCAAACAAGTGAATCTACAGAGTCTAACAGAAACAGGACAGAGTGCAGGGTTAAATGGATTCAGGCTTTTCCCAAGGGCCTTAGTATGATATGAACATAAATAGCTTCAGCTTGAATTTGAACTCACATCACTGATTCTGTTTTTCATGCTGATAACTGTTAGTTCACTTCACATCAGCAAGTATCACTACTGCGTTCAGTAGATATGCAGTTGAACTGGTGTTTGTAAGTGGCCAAAGCAAATTCTTCTGGCATGACTTACAATTCAATATAGTTTAACACAATCAACTGCATACTCCAAGCGTTGCTCAGCTAGCTTACATGATATCTTGATATGGATAACTTTTTATTTAATCTTAAGATTTATTTTCAAGTAATACAATATATTTTCATATATCTATCAAGAAACAAACTTTTTGATATTCTAAAATTTCACACTGAAAATAGCATAGAAGGATATGGAACATTCTATTGCTTAATTATTCATTTTGTTACATCAAATAGCCATTTTTTGCTAAAATTGTATAGATTGGTTCCCCTTCAATAAGTTGCTTTATTGAAAGGTGCTAACATCCCTTTCTAATGTGAGCATGCTAAACAGAGGTCAGTGTTTTTAGGCCAAGGTTTGAAAGTTAATTAGTTGAGAACTAAATGTTAATTTGATTTTTACAGAATTGGGTGAATCCTGTTTTTTTTGTATGCTATAACGTTTGCAGGGTCATGTTATATATGCCCACTAAGTTTCATCCTAATCGGTTTTGTGGTTTTGGTGTGCATAAAAGTGTAACAGACATACTGAAAGTTTACCCTGTGACTAGCAGGGACAGGCACATGTGGGTGGGTGAAGGATAATATAGTAAAATTTATACCCAACCTCTGCTCGCTCAGTTTGCTCTGCTTGTTCAGTTGGCTCTGCTTGGAAAATTAAAAACAAACCACACAACACTGTTAATCATTGATAATGAATGGGTGCAGGTGGCCTAGCAGTTAGCAGCACTGAAAATGGAATCACTGAGGTCAAACCCTGACTGAGACAGTTTGTATTCACTTCTCACTAATGCCCCTGGAAAAGCCACAAATCCATCTCTTCTCCCTCCAGACTAGGCTCTTCAGCCATGGTTGGAAACCAGTCTAAGAGACAGACAACTCTGAACTCACACTGTGAAAGTCAACACCAGACAGAGTAGGGAATTTCCTGAAATGTATGGTTAACAGGGCTCTGGTGAAGATTTGATGGGCCTAGCAAGCCGGAAGTGGATTATAATAAATTGCTAAAGTAAAATATAGGAGAATAACGGACAGAATAATGTGGCACCTTGAGTACAAGTGGATGTTTTTTTTTAAAAAACTGAATTAATATTTACTGAGCTTAACCTACCATGGCATAAAGCCATGAGGATCAAACACATTAGACTCTGAGTCTAGCCTCTAACCACTTTTCCACAAGAAGGCATACAAATCATTGTTACTGAATTATTACTATTACAAAGCTAAGACAAAACTTTCTTCTTGCAAAGAGCTGGTCACTTTCATCAAATAAGTCAGCATTTGCAAGAATTCAATGAAAGAATAAACTTCTCTCTTTGAATTGGCATAACTTGAAACATCTTTGTCAACATGACCTGACAAGGATTTGCTGAGTAATATTTAAAGAAAAAAAAAGAAGAACAGTTTACTAATGTGCATGCAACTCTCTTCATCGAATCAAACACTCTAGGTGTTTGAAAATCATTATCACTAACATCTTCTCACCTGAATAAGTAACCTTCATCCTTGCATTCGAGCTTTTTAGTTTTCTATTCTTACAGGTTTATATAGCATCATTGAGTTTATATTCAATTATTGCTTCACTTTCTTCTGAATTGCATTATCCTGTTTGACACATGCCTTAATGATCAGGTTTGCTTGCACAAGTGGATAGTATTAAACCATTGTACACAGGGAGCACCTTAAACTATCTCTCTAGCTGTTCCAGAATATTTTGTAAATTTGGAATTCTTTTTGTAAAAATGGTTTTCAAATTGCACACTTATTTTATGTTCAAAAATTGTTTGAAACTCCTCTTTTGAATTCTTATACAACTTTTTGTGGGAATTTACAGGGCAAATTTCTTCTGTGATTTTTTTCCAAATCAAGTTCATGTGAAATACATCCTCCTCCTCCTCCTCCTCCTCCTCCTCCTCCTCCTTTTCTATCAATTAATCAAAAGCAAATAAATGGAGAGACTATGCACTATTGTTTAATTAAAAATGACTTGAACTTAGAATTTACCAGTAAACTGCTGAAATAAGGGAGGAGGAGGTCTCATATAAGCCAGAGTTTCTTAAACTGGTGAATGATTCAAGGGTCAATGAAATTATTTTTGTGTGTGTGTGTGTGTGGGGGGGGGGGGGGTGTCAATGAAACTAGAGAGGTGAATAAAGGGTAAATGAAACATGAAGGGTGAATAACTTAATTTACTCAAATATTTATATTTTTTATTCTTAAAAGAGTAATTTTTGTGATAAACATATACAATAAGAAAACATTGTATCTAAAAAATCTAATTCTAGGTTCTAAGACTGATGTTTGCTAACTTTACTTAAACAAGAAGAATCCTAATAATTTTTCTGTCACTCCTAGTTTTATTTGCATATTTTTAGGATGTTTAATAAACATGAATAAAATAAACCCATAATAAATGAGTTGATTTATGCTTTTGGCTCATGATACAATAAGAATTATGTTTAAAATTATACATATGGGAGAATAAGATGAACATTACCAAAAACATATGGAAATTTAGTCACGGGTGAATGACATTTTGTGATAAAATCTCTTATTTGAAATAATTTAAGAAACACTGTTATATGCCATCAAATACGCTAAGTGTTGTCTGAAATTCTGAGATGCGTTATTGTCATAATCCCATAAGTTATTCATAGGAGTATACTAATCTTGGTTGTTTTAGTTTCTGTGTTTTGACCAATGTACCTTCATCAGGTGTATAAGTAAGTGTTGAATGAATCTTTATTGCTTGGATCTGTGGTTTTTTACCTGCGACAAACGTTGACTGGTCTATGAAAGCCAAAATCACTTTCTTTCAGACCAAACTGACAAAAGTTGAAAGTGCTCAGAAGAAAGAAGGGAAGAGAGAGTGGGTGAAGGAAGAGGAATATTTTCTTTCTTTCTTAAGTCATATTTCATATTATTCTTTATTTAAATCAATTCTCAAAATAAAAAATGTGAAGTAAGAAAGTGTTTGTAATTTAAGAAGCTAAGACATTTTTTAACATATCTCATATTGTAAGCATAGAGTTATGGAGAACACAAATATATACACACTTGGATACAAACAAAAATGTAGCAAGGCTCAAAAAAACCAGTGAGTGTCCATTTTCAGAGAGTCATTTTTTTAACTTTACATTATTCTTCTTTTTTTTAAAATCAATTGGAACAAATAGATTCATTACAGAAATGTACGTTGCCAAAAATTGTGTAAGCAATGTCACAGGTTTTGAATAGAGTCTGTTCTTTTTCTTGTTTTTAATAGAGTAGCATGTCCATCTCTTAAGAGACAACTCCCATGGGAGGATATATGGCCTGTGACAAAGTCCTGGTATCCTTTGTATGCATCAGCCCAGTGAACCTTGCAAGTTTCAAGTCTGGTAGAGATCACAACTTTATTCTTACAAGTTTTTATGACCACCCCGTTGGGAGGGTGCAAGTCCACCAAAG
The DNA here is from genome assembly GCA_006491835.1 of Architeuthis dux. NCBI lineage: Eukaryota > Metazoa > Mollusca > Cephalopoda > Oegopsida > Architeuthidae > Architeuthis > Architeuthis dux. Next base: position 10,010,711 of record VCCN01007085.1, on the reverse strand, counting down.
GGATACCTCCACCCTAATCACAGAACTTAGAGTGCTCAATTAACTACTGAGTGCACAAGGAAATTTGTCCTAATGAAGAGTTTTCCATACTCTTTGCTCATACCGGGAATAGAATTGTGTGTGAGCCAGACATGCTAACCATTACACTATCTGAGCGAACTATTTTTTATTAGAGTGGTGGGTGGCAAATGTTAGAAAACAAAACTTGTATACAAGGTTTAATTGAAAAAGGTGGGAGTGTTTTGACATTGGCTCATTTAAATAAGTCTTTCTTGTTACCTTTAGATGCTTGCATAATACATCCACAAATAAATGGTGTATGAACAGAGAACATTAAAATTAGTGAATACTTTTAATGTAGAAAGGATATCTATCTTTCTGTTATATCTACCCCAGTCTTTCCTCACCTCTTTATCTCAGTTAATACATATCCCAGTCTTCTATTATCTATCCTAGCTTACATCTATTGTATCATATCAGATCTATCATATCTATAGTTCAAAGTTGACCGGATATAGCATACATCTGAGGGAAGCCAGAGAATGTATTGGTGGAAATATTATCATCAAAGCAAGAAGGGTGTGGATACTGGTTTGAATAATTCATGGAATAAGAGTGAAAAGTTGAAAAGTTTTCTAAACAAATTTAACCTTTAAAATGGGTAGTTTGAACTGTGTTTGTATAGTCTTTGATTTCTAAGTGCATTATAAGTTTCTTTGAAGATAAATGATATTTTCTCACTTAATAATTTCAGTTGCATTAAATCCTTTTAGAAAAATAAAATTGGTTTTCATGGTTAATTCTTGTTTAATTTTGAGAAAATTCTTTGTAAAGCAATATAAAATTTATGATTTATTACAGGTATGAGCACTCTTTCTATATAAAAAAAAATGAAATGTTTGAGCTATATATTACAATATTTTTCCTCCCAATGATTCTGTTTTTGTATGAATGTATGTGTGGGATATGTATGAATACTCATAGAGCACAACACAGCATAAGAGTTAAAAAGAAAACGTTAACACATTTTCAACTTTTTGACACTAACCTTTTTATATTTATTCAAATTTGTTTCAGTAAATTTGTACACAGAATTGTGTGAACAAAATAGATATATAGATGTATAAATAAGAAAATGTCTATATTTATGATATCTTATAGTAATGGAAAATTGTCTTAAGTGGTTGAAGCAATTTTTATCTCTGAAAATTAAGTTTTAACCCCCCACCCACCAAAAAAATGGTTCTATACTTTACATATCTCACTGGGACAGGTTTTAAACTTTTTCCAAAGAGATCAGTCAATCTGGAAGTAAAAAAGGAATCTTTTTGGTCGGCCGGAAACAAATAAATTTAACTGTTTAATTAAATATTTTTCCATTTCCAGATTAAATATCAGTAGGCCCCATTTAGGCCATCCGCAGCGTTTTCAGCTAGTGATTTTTATATTCATGTACAGAATTTTTATTTATTGATTCAATGTTTTTCTATATTTGTAGGAATATACACATGTGCATTCGTATATATTTTATCTTAAAATATACGTGCAAAATATTCAAGTGTGTATACATAGATAAATACTTTATACATTAAAAAGTATTTATAGATTTGTATGTATAGATTAGTGTCTGTTTATATAACATTTATTTGTTGATATATTATATAAGTATCTTAGGATAAAAAGAAAAACTTGGCAAATGTCAAAACACTCCCAATTTTCACATATATTTCACTGATAACAAACCTCTTTGAATTAAAAGATACATAGAAACATATACAAAACTACAAATCCCTTGTTCAAATTAAAAGCTATGTTCAGATAATACTTTTTATGTTCATGGATATTGTATACAGATAGATGGATATTGAATTTAAACTGAACAGCTAATCTGCATTGAAATGGAAAAATGGAAAAACAATTTACCCTGATGTATGTACTAATTGAGTCTCTTATTTAATATCATCTGACAGAAGTAAACTCAACACACTTTCTACAGTTGGATACAAAATGTTTATAATCAAGAATTTATTAAGGTCAAACAATGAATAAAAATAGCAGGTAGAATATAATCAGAAGGCAGACTTAAATCTATAAAAGTCAATTTTGTCTAGATATCTAGTAGTATTATTATTTGTGTAGCATTCAAATTTCAAAACCTTCTATGCCATTATTAAGATATTTTACATTTAAAATTGTTTAGAAGAAGAAAAAAAGGAACAATTTTATTTTTAATTGACCATCTTTAAATCAGTAAGGTAAATCCACTACAATTTAATCAATCAGATTTTCTTTTTTCAAATTAGGCCATAAAGGTCTTTCCTCTGTATTCCTTATATATTATATACATGAATTCTTCTCCTTTCTACACTCTAAGTAGATATGCAAGAATACATAGAATTGCACAAATACATATACTTTTATGCTTCTTTGTATTTATATTTCTTTCTAAATTTATGTTTTTTCTAAATTTTGATATGAATTGTTGATACTTAAATGAAGTTTATTTTTTGTTGCTATTCTCATCGGTGCTGTTGTCTCCCCCTCCCCCCATTTTTTCAGCCATGCCATTATCTGGTCATCGTCCTAAAGCAGGATCTTACTGGACTTAATTTTGCTTTCAATCTGGTTTTGTGTCATAGCATTCTTTCTTCTGAGCCATTCAATGCACTACTTCAATATTGTTTCTGTTTGTAGAGCTGCCCTTTGATGGTATCACTTAAAGTAAATTAGACAAAATCACTCAAGATATATTAATGATGATCCTACTGCTATCTGCTATGTTTGATGACACTTAGAAAAAAACCCTTTTCTTGGCTTTCCTTGAGAGTAAGTTGAATTCAGTAGTTCTTGAGTGTTGCCTGGTATTTATTTTTCACTTCAAGAGAAGCACTTCAGTTCAATTCTGAATGTTAGTTCATGCTCACTTGGTACAATTTCAAGCTTAATAAAAAAAGAAAGACCATGTATATAAAAGAAGGAAGTCAGCATATATGCTAATATTGTTTTTTTATTACGAAAAGCTTTAATTGCAAAATATAGTTCTCCGGTGTACTGGCTTAGATATTTTTTTTTAGAAATACAGACAGCCTTTATCATGTGACTGATAAGCAAATTTAAAAAAAAATATTCCTATTAAAGTGAGTGGGCTTCTTACTTACCTATACCTATGCATCCTGTATACAGGTTTCCTCTGCTATCTGAAAGTAGAGCCTACCTATAAAACCCTTTAAAAGCCAAAATGGCATAGAGCGAATAAGCAATTACCATGAAAGGAACAAATTTTGAGCATACCCAGACCCCAAAAATGTTGATAATGTTATGTTAGGTTGAGTCATCCTAGGTTGGGTTGGTGGGAAGTACAGGAGATTGGGGTGTAGGAGAGAGAGGAAGATTGTGTGTGCTGCCTCTATAATTGCTTGTAGCAAAACAAATGCTGAATGTTATTTTCGCTTTTTGCCTTTTTTTTGCGAAAGTAAAAAACTGTCATGAAGGGAACTATCAAAAAGCAGGAGATACAAATACATTTTAATTTTTATCTGAGCCATATTGGATAAAACAACTTATAAATAATAATTGAAAAAAGTAATAGATAATAGTAGGTAATTTATCATCCTCCCTAATTAAAAATCATTATTAATGATATGCAGGTGTCTATATGGAAATGAAGGAGAGAAATCTATGGAAAATGCATCTGAATTACATATAAACAAATTGATGCTTTGATGCTGGTTCAGTTTGCAGATAGTAAATGGAAGCATTTTGGATGACAGGCAAACAAATGATTGCAAAGAATCAAAACAACTCAGTGATTTGATAGATCTGAAAAAGATACTGTCATAACCTCTGGACAACAGGAGTTGGCTTGTGCTATTTTTAGAAGCAGTTCCTGCTTGTCTAGACAGGTGACCATGGCGTCAACCTCAGCATCTCAATTTTGCTGTGCTTTTAGCTAAAATCACCAGTCAGAGTCAACTCGTGACAAAGGCTGGTCGCACCTATTTGGCGTCTCCTAAATCAGGCCATATCTAAAGATCAGCTAAATCTTCTAAATGCTAACCACACTCTATTCTATTTTTCCTCCCTATTGTCTCAACTACTAACCAGCACTAAAGCCACTAATTAATGCTAATACTTAAGAAGAAACAGATGAACTGAAAGAACGGACTGATCACCTTGTGCTTCTACATAGAAAAAAAGGTAGGTTGTCTTTTATATATATATATTGTTTGACTTTGTGACTTCCTTCGAAGCCCAAGTCATCACATTACCTATCACTAAAAAAGGGTAAATGCAATCTTATTATCAGTAGACAAATTCCGTAATAATAATAATTTGATAAAATAAAGCACAAAGTATAGGATCATACCAAAATGCTTGTACAAGCTCATAAAATGGAAGAGAAAACGTTTTTTAGAACGCATCTTATGATGCTACTAGAAATAAGGTAAACATTGGTCTGGGTTCTTAAAGAATTATAGGAATTAATTTATAGAAGATATAAGGTCTTAAAAAATAAAAAATACATTGTAAATTCGCCTGCTTTACTAACAACACATGAAACAGCAGACACTGTATTATAGTGTAATATGTATGATTTAAAGTGATCTTCCTGGTCCCTTATTGCATCACCTGATAAAGGGATCAGTTGATGTTACATTGGACGTTGCATCCTGCTATAAAGTTCATAAAAAATGCCAACTTGGACATTTAGGCAAATCTTGAATCAGAGAGAAAACAGACAGTTGTTCCACATATTTGTTGACTAATATCTTCATTTGTGTTGTTTTTATCAGTGTTTTTGCTGATATGTTCTTTGTGTTCCCTCAAGTGTATGTTGTACTGAGTGGTCTTCAGAAGCCATGTATAACTTTTTCTTTTTAGTCTCTTGAACTAGGAAACTACAATTTAACAATATCAGAAGAAACATTGTGATAAAAACAAAAAACAAAAAACAAATTAAGATGCAAGTCCAAAGAGTGTATGAAATATGGAAAATGCTTCATCTCAGAATTTCAGACTACAAGGAGTGCTGTTGCTGATTTTCTGAAGATGAGATGTTTTAGATTAAATTCGATAATATAAAAAGTGTAGTACATCCATAATGTCTATAATGTGTTCTATTGAAAAGATTCATTTGAGAGAAGAAATTGAATGTTGCGATTGTTGGAAGCATTATATGCTTGGGAATATAGCACATGCTGACAGCAACCAGTGAAGAAGAATTAAAGAAAAGAAAGAAGTAATTCCATGGAATACAGCCTGAAGGTTGGGAATGGCTACTAAAGTAATAGTCCAAGAATACTAAGTTTTTTAGATGGCAAAATGAGAAAGAAACATGCACATTATATAAGATTCCTTCATTTTAAACAAAGGAAACTAAAAAGAACTCTAGAAGGTTCCAGTATGACTGCTCTGCAGACAGAATCCATTCATCTATGTCCACCAATTTGCAACAAATATTTTCTCTCTTATTATTTGGAAGTTATCACCATTCATACTTCACTAAGTTTCACTTTTATTCTTTCAGCTGTTGCTTAACCCGTAAGAACCAAGTGTGACACCAGTGTCACATACAATTTAATTGATCTGCACAGTCTCTTATATAATATTATATTTTATCCTTGTGTTTAACTCATGAAGTGTACTAAGTGTCACATACAATTTAATTGATCTGCACAGTCTCTTATATAATATTATATTTTATTCTTGATTTTAACTCATGAAGTGTACTAAGTGACATCTACTGAACATCTTGGTGCAATCATGTGACTGTGTGTCAATTTGCCTACCCAGACTCCCACATAATGTTCCTTCAAGTAGAAATGGGTCTGGGTTTTTATGGGTTTTATAATTATTGCTGTCTCTTGTTTCATTAAATGAGTCTATCTTTTTTTCACATTGCCCAATCTGCAGTCCCTGTTAAGTAAGGAAAAGATAGGCCAGTTTCTCAGGGACCCTAAACTTTCTACACATCATTAATCTTTATTTGTGTGCAATTTGTATGTCACATAAACAGAAAGGGAAAGGAAGGGGGTAATGCAATTTATTTACCAGTCCTGTATTTACTTGTGAGGTTGTAAGAGAACATTATGATGTCATAGGTAAAGCATCCCGTCTCTTAAGAGACAACTCCCAATGGAGTATGGAGCCTGGTGGCGAAGACTCGGTTTCTGTTGCATGCATCTTTATTCCTACAAGTTTTTATGACTACCCGCTTGGTAGGATGCAAGTCCATTGAAGGGATACCTCCACCCTAATCACATAGCTTAGAGTATACTCAAATTAGCTGCTGAGTGCAAACGGAAATTTGTCCTAATGAAGAGTTTTCCACACTCTTTGCTCAGAATCAGGACCTTCTGCGGATGGTGTGATGTCATAAGAGAACATTTATTTTGATCACGCTTTTGAAAGATTTGTTTTCTTAACCTGGCCTCTTCATTCTGATCAAACATCTTTTTCAATAGTGATTTCCTTACCTGACCTAATATTCTGATCACTCATTTTTGAAGGGTCAAAAGTGAGGTGAAACTGTTCTTGTTTGAAGATGTCATAAGTGAAGGGAAGCTTTGTTCCTTTACAGAGTCAAAAGTGAGGGGAAACTATTTTCGCTTTAACAGATATTATATTTCAATGTTTTTTGTCTGCACACAAAATGGATACATGCTCAAAAATTTATTATATAAATTTACCAAAGAATAAAAATTCAAACAAGACTGTTTGTTTATAACCTTTTACAAACCTACATACATACCAATGCAAACAAATTTTAAAAATGGACCAAGACATATTTGAAAATAATCCCAAATACTTTCCAGGTAATTAAAGATTATATTTGGCTACTATTTGATTATTCTTAATTTCTAAACTAATTTAAGGTGTCATTTCCCAAGAAATACTGGGTTCCATGTTGACATGATTCTTTAAAATGGCTTTGTAGGCCATTGCTAACTTGGTAAGACATAAACTGAATTAGCAAAAAATTAGATATGCTTCGGCACTTCTGCCTTAGATCAGAGTATCTGTGCACTCTGCCAAGGATCAAAGTGTTGCTCCCCAGCCCTCTGCCTAGGATCAGAGTGTGGTATCTGTGACTCATTGAAAAGTGTTACATACACACATACAAAATATACATATGGATACACATAGCATTTTATGCATGTGAATAACTTGCTAAAGATTTCTCTCTATCAGTATCTAGGTGTATTAGAAACCATCTAAAACTGTCACCAGAACTGTCAACATAGGTTTCTTCAGTTTTTAAGTTGGTTCAGCTGGCTGACAGGCTATGTATGTATAATGCGTACAGACCGCACCAATGGAGCTAGAGCTGAAAATTTAAACATTTCACAGTATATTATGTCTAAAAAAATGTTGTTTTTTTTGTAGAAAATTCACCCCCTAAATAGGTTTTTAATGGGGGGGGCACATTTGCAATGTAATTTTATGCTAAATTGATT
>VCCN01007085.1:9942334-9955246 GCA_006491835.1 Architeuthis dux | reverse complement strand
CTTTAAACCAAGGGTTTACATCCTATGGACCACCGGAGTGGGCAAATAGGTTAGACAGGAGTGTCCTTCTCCTGACAGATGCCCAAGCTATCCATGGTGGTCTGCCACTCCTTTTGTGGGAATGTTCCAACAGTAAAGCTGAACTGTGGCTAGACCACAAGAAAAATATCACTGTATTTATTTGTTGGTTTGTTTATCTGTTCAGCCCAAAGAGTCATGCTAAACTAAACCAATTTATAAAATTATCGACAAAGATCTGGCGTGATTTGAACCTACATCACATCAGCTGACTGTCACGCATGATAACCATTATGCCAAGATAACACTTAGTGAAAAGTGCAAAAATTAAAGTCTAATTGCAGGAATGAGTTATTTTTTTTAGCTTTAGTTAAATGTTTGTAATTATTTGAATGAGTCAAACTGATGAATTTTAAAAAAAAATTCCTTTTCTAATCCAGAAGTTCATTAAAGGAAAATGATAAAAAAAATAGGACATTTTCAAGATTTAGAAAAAAATTAAAATAGAAATTTTACATTCTTCTCCAGCCTGCAAGTTCTTTCTTTCTGTCTTTGAGTAATTCATTTTGCGATTAAAAATTCTTTCAGTTTAGACATTTAAGTAAGTTGTGGATTTTTATTGCTCTTAAATTTCGTCTTTTTTAAAAACAAAGTTTCTTATATAATAGAAAGCAGCGTTTTTAAAAAATTAATTTTACGTATAAGAGTTTGTCACTCTTCGATACTAGAAAATCTTCTTTTCTCAGCTTTTAAAATTGTTTATAATTTGAAAAGCCAAAACCTGGTTTTACAAAGTTTTATTATGATGAAATAAACATATTAAAACGTATTTTGTCAGCAAGCTGTATTGGGGGTGATCAACTAAAAATTGGAAAAAGTGGTGATCAATGAATAAGTTGCTTCTCTCGCATTTTGTTGGGCAGTGATCACTAAAAATTCTGAATTTTCAAAAAACAAGCGGACACAAATTGTGATCAATCTAGCATAAACTTACATTGCGAATTGAACCCCCAACTAAAAATAATGTTTTTTCTAGACATAATAAGGAGTAAATGTTGAAATTTTCAGCCTTTTAGCTCCATTGGTGTGGCCTGTACACATGGTATATACATAGCCAGCCAGGCAGACCAACTTGAAAACTGAAAGAAACCTATGTTGACAGTTTTGGTGACAATTCTGGTTGACGGATTCTAAAAATACTCAACATATATTGAATAGTCGTTTCGTTTTTTAACATTTCAACATTTCATAATTATCTTTTAATATATTCTATAAACTGTATGACTTTTGACACCTGTTTTCAAATCTTCTTATGAATTTTATAATATAAAAACATTATATTATGGAGACAATTTTATTTTCCTATGCGCTTTGGAGCAAAAATATTCATGGAAAGGAATTTAAAAAAAATATTTCACCAATAAATGAGATATTTTCTATAGTTTTGAGAAGGGTCATTAATATTGAAATGGTTCTTCGGACGGTTGAACTCCTTCTTGTTATTTGTGTTATAAACACAACGTTTTGGCCAATCCATTCTTTGGCCTTCTTCAGGTGTAAAATCCGAGTGTGATGGGTTAAACAGAAATTATGCTTAAGGGGGGTAACCCTTATAGTGCATAGCCCTAGTATTTCTGTGTCTTTATTCTGTCGGGTTTGGATTTGTTGTGGAAGCCACATCGGGTTGAAATCCGTACTTGTCTGGCTAAGGCATTTAGTCGACATTTTGATGTGAGCTGCCTCTTTGATTTTTCTCTGCTTCGAAGAATGGATCGGCTGAAACGTTGTGTTTATAACACAAATAACAAGAAGGAGTTCAACCGTCCGAAGAACTAAATAAATGAGATGTCAGATTTTTTGATTGTAAGAAAAAACGCATAGGAAAAAAATAATAATTAAATTTTTTTAAATGACTTTTTTCCCAGCCAGGAACCAAATTTAAGACTTTTTTCCTATGACGTTTCATTCCCTTATGCTCATTACTATACATTATGACTTTTTTTCCATTCACTGATTTTTATCCCAAACTGTGAGTGTTAGATAACACGCAATATGTATAATATTACAATGAGCGCTCAGGTGCAACACTCTGATCCGAGGCAGAGGGCCGGGGAGTGACACTTTGATCTTAGGCTGGATATACATACATATGTAAGAATGTACATATCGCTAGCAGATTGCAGATGTCATAAGCCAAGTATAATCACATATAGATCTCTTTTGTTGTTGTAGGGCCTAATTACTATTTGACTTTGATCTATGGGCTGCCCCAGCAGAGCCTTTAGGCTTTATGATTGACTGTTGCAGATAATAGATAGATGCATATGATGAGAATAGGCATAGAAAAGCACCCATATGGTTCTGCCAGTATATATTTACATATATCTAATAATATACAAGCATGCATATGGCAACAGAACTCATGAATATGATTAAAAAATAAAAATTCAATATAATAATAATAGGAGCAGTAATTCAAACAAAAAAAGACAGTTGAAAAAACTTTTTACCCTGTTCCTTTGTCTATCTACTTATCTATTTATGTATGTATTTTGTATGTGTGTGCATGTGTAATGTAGAAGCATATACCTGTAATTATGACTACATCTCTGTATGACAGCAAATATTTGTGCTATATACATCTATGGTAGTGTACATATTATTACATTTATATGTGTATGTGCCTGTGTGCATTAAGTGTCTGTGTATAAGCATATACACATAGAAATATAAACCTATGTAAAAAGAATAATAATAATGATAATAATAAAGTAGTATTAGAATCAGCCAAACCATATATTAATAATAAAAAGATGGAAAAAAAATAGATACAGTTGTGGTTAATGAAGTTTTACTTGGCTTCATTGCCTTTTGTGTAGCACCATGTTACAAGAGTTTCTGTCTTCATTGTCAGGTGCTGAACTGTAAAAGATCTGTCCACCTCCCAATTAGACATTATCTCACAAGTGAATAAATCAACTCTAATGAAGTGCTCTGCTTACAGAGTATTCATTGCTTCCAGCAGAAAGAATGTAACTGCAGTTTCAGCTGAACTTTGAAAGAGAGATTCTTCTTTACTAGATGTACACAAGAAATAAAGGTTCAAAAGTACTTATCCTTGTCAGTAATGACTACAGTTATCGTCATTATCGTCGTCGTCGTCGTCGTCGTCATCGTCATCATCATCATCATCATCATCATCATCATTGTCATCATTGTTGTTGTTTCCTGCCTTTTCATGTAATGCTTATATTTTTGATGGGCTGCCTCTCTGCTTTGACATTCTGTATCAAGTTCAAAGGTCAATTTGAGAATCAAATACTGACTGTTCTTAAAGGTTTTGATTTTAACAGAGTGTCGTCCATTGTATAAGCTTTGAAATTTATTTTGAGAGTTAAAAATGATTGATTACTTACTATGTGTACCAATTAAATGCTCTTGTCACCCATTTGCTATTCTGTCTTAAGTTCTAGCTCAAAAGGTGAATTTTAAGGTCAAATGCTGTCTGTTTCAAAAGCAGCTAAGTTCTTATAATTGATTTTAGGATCAAATGCTAATTACTAATATTATGAGGGTGGATCACTAAGTCTGTAGTCTGACACAGTTATTAGCTGAATTTACATCTGAAATTTCTGCTGTATAATGTTTGATCTATGTTATGAATAGAGAAGCATTGGCTTAAGTGCATTGACAAGAAAGGAGATTATATTCAAAAATAAATATTTCTTATCTTGACTCCCTTAACAAACTGGCTTGCAACAATCAATTTGGGGTTAGATTCTAAGTTCTATAATTAAAAAAGTTTTAAAAAGTATTTTCATGGGCTGTATACAATTTTATGAAATTATACTATTTTGAAATATTACTTTTACTATGAAAGGTTAGTTAATACATACACAATTTCAGCAACTAATTTCACATTTATACATTTGTCATTTAAGAAATCTCAAAAGTTATTTTTAAAGCTAAATATTTTATTTTTTTAATTTTGCAACTCTAACTTAGGATAAGATTTTTAACTTTTCATGTTGTATAAGTTTGACATATTATATTTGAGACTCAATGATAATTTCTATATTCAATGGATTAGAAGTCAATGTCTACATTGAATCTTGACTACTTATGCTTTGCTAGATTAAAAAAACATTTACGGTTCTATATATTGATTCCTTACTTTGTACCAGTTTTACAAGTCAGATTAATGATTAAGGTTTTTTACTTGATTCTGTATATATTTTTGGAAATATTTTTGTTACTGAGTAACTATTTTGGAAGGGGGAGAGAAGGGGAAAAGAGATCCAAAATCCGAAGAACACAATTTAACTTTTGGAAGCGGTCAGGACGAAAAGAAGAAGCAAAATCTCTTACCTTGTCTATTGACGTCGGCGTGTGTAACAACTTTGTGACTTAGACATTTTGGTCTCTGTCCTATTACCCTTGGTGACAGGGGTATGGTAACACTAACTCCTGTCTCCGGGGTTGGGGGGGGGGCATAATGAACACTTGTTCAAACACTAATGGTCGAAATTCTTGCTAGTTCAACTTTGATGAACTTCGACTACTCAACTCTCTGGCTGGGGTTTATATACAGAACTTTGAATTACCCTCCAGTCATGCGCAGTGATTGGTTTCTGGATTTCCAGTTACTTTCAGGACTTCTACAATCTATACAAAAATTCAAAATGACCCAGGTCTGCTTTTCCCTGACCCCATCTGAAGGCCAGAAATTGTGCCTCCCCCTTCGCCCCCGGCTGCTGGTACGTAATGAAATTATTTTTTTTCACAATATTTAACATGCTAACTCAAAGATCAAACATTGACTATCAAAAATCAGTTTTAGGATTCACTGTTAATAACTAGTCTGTATTTTTGTGCGAATAGGGTTAAAAAGAATTTACAAATATTAAAAGACAACACCACACAACTGCGCTAATATTAGCTTCAAAGATGATTATATATTTTTATTCTTTAATTTGGTCAAATTCACACTTGATGTAAGAATTAATTAGACACAGATGAAAAAAAAAAACTGTAGACAATGTAATAACAAAGAAAGAAATATCTGTTTCAATCTATTATCATAAGAGGACTGAGCAAAATAATTTTATAGTGTTTGAACCAGGATTGTCAAAGATTATTTTAATTTCAATAAACTTAATTGTCAGTATATATTCTGTTGAATCCAAATGATTTGAGTTCAGCATAGGGCAATTACAGAGAATAAAAATAATTCAGGGGAGACAACTGAAAATAAATCAAACCATTGATATTCAAAACACTTAAATCCTTATCCATTTGTGTTCATATGATATCTCCAATACCCAGAAGTATATTAAGACTGATACTTATCTACACAGCTAAACCCACCAGCTAACCCAGCTAGACACTGCCCCATCAGAGCAGCCACTACCTAACACCCCAGTGCAACCCACTCCAAAACCCACACATTGACCCCTCCAAGAAAAGTCACTCCCCCTTTAACAAACCAGTCTCATTCACTACACACTATATGAGTGACCGCAGGACTACACAAAACACATCTAGGCTCATTCATTGCACACCACATGGATAACCGCAGGACTCTGCTATGTTCAATTTTCTTCTGAAATGCATAAAGATTTATCCTCGTGATAATAAACATGTTTGAGATGTAACAAGCTTTTCTCATTCTTTTCCTTTTCCACATTGTCTAACCACATCTGTCATATATAATAAATAAAAATAAATAAAAATATATTTCTTTAGTATAATGTATTTGTGTATCTGTAAGATAAATTTTGTAGATATTTAAGAGATGTCAATTTAGCTCAGTTGGTAAGAGACCAACATACCTATCAGTTGGTTATGGTTTCAAATCACGGTATAGGTACATTAATTTTTACTCCCCTAAATTTGGTGGGGATTGTTTTTGTTGTTCTCGTTGTTTTTGTTACGGTAGAAAAACAAAGTCAACTCCAGAGTTTGACAATATGTATGTACCTTATGTACCTTATATTGGTCAATAGATACCATAGAGTAATTAGACCGATGTGGGTTTCTACCAATTGTTTCCCAGCTCCTCATCTGTTATGATGAGTGTGGGTTACATAGTTTAGTAGGAGAAGGTGTAGCAATATTTGTCTCTGCTTGACCATTCCCTCTCTAGGCTAGTCTTGAAAGTTGGTAAAAAAAAATGGAAAGAAGTGGATAAAAATATAGAAGGAAGACATTGATATGTGAAAAGATGGTAAAAACAAGGACGGACAAAGAATATAAAGTGAATGAATAAAAAAGTAAAACGGAATAAAAGCAGTTAATCGATACTTATTCAAAAGTGAAAATCTCGGTATCAGTAATAAAATGGAGAAGCCTTGCTGATGGAGTAAGCTGGACACAATATCTAAAATACTCTATCTTTACTACTTTGAATTAGATGCCAAAAGCGATTATGAATAATGTCACCATATTTTTTATTCCTTTCAAGACTTACCTATTAAGGTGTTTTATGCCTGAATTTCTAAATGGGTATAAAAAAAGCCAAAAACATATTTTTATTTAATGGTTATAGAAATCTATTCTTTTATTAAATCAAAAATGTTCCATATTTTTAAGAATCAAAATCATAATGGTATACATTTGTCCTATTAGGGACAGATATAAAATATGGTGTTAGCAGATCATTTCACCTACACATCTTTCCTGTTCAGTCATGTAATGTGAATTAATTTCTGTGTTTGTTTCATTGTCTGTGGTTGCAAGAGCTGGGGAAATCTGATTTACTTTATTTTTCATGACACATACATCCCAGTCGACTTCTAAAAGAGAAATATGGGACATATATATCCCAGCAGTCATACAAACCTCAGAATATATACATGTTCCAAGAGTCTCAAATGGGAGGCACACAGGGAAACCGAGATAAGGAAAATGCAAAAAAAGAAAGATGAGGAAAGGAAGCAGCAATTTGATAAAAGATAAAAGAAATGATGTCAAGGAATAGCAAAGGAAAGGAATAAAAATATATACTTTTTTCTATATTTATTTATTAGAATGAAATAAGCCTGTGCATATGTGTATGATAAATTTTCCTTAATATCTAAGACTTGTCAATTTAGCTCAGTCAATAAGACACCAGGGTAGTGATCTCTAGGTTGTGAGTTCGAATGGGGATTTTAAATATCAGTTTACACCCCAAATTTTGGTGAGGATTGTTGGTCTTGTTCTTATTGTTCTTGTTCTTATTGTTCTTGTTATGGTAGGAAAGTAAAGTCAACTCCTGACTTTGTCTTGGAGTTTGACAATAATTTAAAAGAAAGAAATGGAGGAAAAAGGTGGCTTGAACAAGAAAGAATGGAAGAAGAAAAGGAAATTAAAGAAAACTAGCATTCTAAGGGAAATTATGAATCACCACCACCCATGTATACTTCACATGACCAATGTCTTTAAGCAGCATGCCGTGTTGGGGGGATCAATTAAAAAATTGGTATTGTTAGCACAATACCGTTAAAATACTCCAGCACAATACCGTTAAAATACTATAGCACAATACCGTTAAAATACTCTTGCACAATACCGTTAAAATACTCTAGCACAATACCGTTAAAATACTCTAGCACAATACCATTAAAATACTCTAGCACAATACCGTTAAAATACTGTAACTCAATAAAATTAAAATACTCTAGTGCAATACCATTAAATACTCTAGCGCAATACCATTAAAATACTCTAATGCAATATCATTAAAGGAAAGAGTATTTTATTTGTATGTTTGTTACTGTAACACAGCAAAAACCGTACATCGTAGCAAGATTTTTGTTAGCGCAATACTGTTAAAATACTCTAGCGCAATACCATTAAAATACTCTAGCACAATAAAATTAAAATACTCTAGCGTAATACCGTTAAAATATTATAGCGCAATAACGTTAAAATACTCTAACGTGGAGAAAAAACAATTTTCTGTCCAATGTGCAACTTAATAATAAGAGTGTGGGGTCTGTGTTCACGCTCACCCTCAATAATCTATATTATAATGATCTGATTTCTCAAGGGAGATACCTCCAGGTATATTAAATGTTCCCTTTATTTATTCATTTGCAAATAATTATAATATGATATAAATTCTATAAATAGGAAGTGAGATGGCATCGAGCTTAATGACTGCCAAAGGCATCTTTTAAGCAAGCAAAGTACCATTGAATATGAATAGAATGATTTATTTTACACCTACAGTGCTTTTTACAAGAACCCACTTGATGAACACATATAAATGCATGCACAAACATACACAATATATGTAATGTGATAGCCTCTTTTTAAATAGTATGGTTTAGTAAAATATTTTTTATATATCCTCATTAATGTAATCACTCAATTGACTGCTCATTCTATCAGATTTTTACTGCCAGAAACATACCAAGAGAAAATATTCAACTATCTTTAGGCAGGAAAAATACATGCACATCTAAATATCATTAAGAGTCATTGATTGTATGTTATTGGAATATTTGGTTTTCTGCCATTGGCATGTTTTTGCATGGGTCTCTTATTTTGTACAATAATATAATGATCATTTAATAGACCCAAGAATATGTATGGCTGCATCCAATCTACAGACTGCTTTGTTTATTGTAGTGTAAATAAGATAATGCAGTTTTCATGCAGTTTATTATTATTCTGAGATGAGAAAATGTTTTCCTTACTTTTAAAAATATTTTCCTACCCGTGGCTGGATTAACACTTTGTATTTTACATTTACAAAAGTGCAGTAATTTGGGACATAACGAATTTATATAAGAGCACATATATTTACTTCCCAAAGATCTCCTTGATGTTAAATACACTTCCTTTTAAAAGAAATGTGAAGTGACTGGTTTTCATTTTAATCTATTGGAGAAAACTCAAACAGGTAAAACCTTTCTGTAACAGTATGGAAGGCTGTGAAGGTTTTCCATAATGTAGGATTTGTTTATGGAGGTACAAAGGTTCTCCATTATAGAGGATTTTTCATTAGTGATAAGATGACTCCATTATGTAGTGATTAGCAGGTCATATTTTATATTAAAACAGGACCCAGGTTTGAGACTAGATATTCTGATTCACACATGGTCCTGTCGCAAGGATAAATAATAACATGGTAGTACAACCATGAAGAAAAATGACTTTTTATTCATTTCACAAACAAGAAAATACATGTTTTGTTTATATGTAAGTTTGAGTAATGTTTTAGTGTGTATTTATAATATAAGTGTCTTTGTATTGTTTTAGCATGTCTTTGAATGGTAAATGTTTATGAGTGTGTGTAAAATCAAATCTAATATTGTTGTAGTGACTGCATAGTACAATTGAATGAGGTTACTTACGTTTTGGTTGAAGAAGGCTCGGATGAAAAAAATTGGGACAGCTACTAGCCTGCAGAGTCGTCCAGGCACATTATCCGGTGGCTAGCAGGGCCAGCGCTAAAAAGGTGAAATGACGTAGTCAGAAAAACTAAGGGCCTCTAGCAAGATATATCTTAAAGGTAGAGAACTGCTACTCTTAATTACTACATTTGTTTGTTTATTTTATTTTTGGAATAATTTGTATCACCACAACAGCACCTTCCATATCCTGTTTATCAATGGGAAGAACATTATAGGTTGTTGTATTTATTGTCCAAAAGGCTTAACATTATAAGCACAGGCATTAAAAATTAGGTAAATTTTGATGTATTTTTAATCAGAACTATTCTCTAGGATGTTATTTTCTGTCTTTTGAAGTGAACATTTCACATGTGTAATCAAATATATTTTATTAGAATGGATTTTGTGCTGTTTGGACTAGATACAAAGATCAAACACGATATCACGCGATCACATAGTGTAAGGATCCCTCTCCACTTTTTATAATAGCTTTTCTATATTAATATTTGCAGCTGGTTGTTGCTCCTATAACTATGCTTATGTCTAGATTTTAAATGCGCTTGTGTGAATGTTCAAAATGGGTACAGTAAGACCATTGAAAAACAACAACAATAATAATTATGAATCACCACCACTGCCAACCATATATGCTGTGTTGATCAATTAATCATTTAGAAAAAGGGGTGATCAATGAATAAGTTACTTCTCTCACCTTTTGTTGGGCACTAAATGGTCCAAATTTTAAAAAAACAAGCATGAACACTGCTGGACACAAACTAAGGGTCAAATTTAGCATAAACTTACATTGTAAATTGAACACCCCTCTAAAAACATATTTAGGGTGGGGAATTTTAAAACAAAACAATGTTTTCCCTACTCATTGAGGGGACTCTGTGTGCAAATTTCAAGTTTCTACTATGAATGGTTAGGGCTGGGCGAATTCCAGATACATAGATAGATAGATATAAATGTCAGAACACATGAATAACCTAAACCCAGCAATAAACCAGCAATAAACCAGTGTTGTGGGTAGCAGTGATTAATAATTAAAAATGTTTGTCCATTACTAGTGATGATAACCAGGGTTTCTACAGTTTGTGACTCTTGATCTAGGCAAGTGATTATGAGAGAGTTGGTTGTCTGTGTACTGAATCAACTACTATTTTGGTGACAAGACCATGATCAAGAGGACTGAAAATGAAACAGAGTGCAGGAAGAGATAGATTCATGTCTTTTATAAGAGCATAAATACAATAAACAGTCGGGGCTAGAATTAAAGATTGGTTTGCTGTTTTCCAGTTTGCTAACCATTCTACTTACATGGAAAATATTAGTTCCTTGAACAGTACATGTAATTATTGTTCTATCACCAGCTAATAAAAAGACTTGACAAAAAACACCATTTGTAACAGACACAATTTTGATCATGAAAAGTTTCAATTAATGTATATGATGTCACTGATTTGATAATATTTTATCTCTTCCGGAATCATAACAATACTCATCAATTTAATTTTGTAATAGAATATAGAGATGTTAATGAGAAATGAAACAATCATCTTCAACCAAGTCCTTATTTTATTCATCTTTTTAAAACCACTACACTTTTCAAAATTGTATATTATCTTTTCTTTATTCTCTAAAGAATTATGCTAATTCTGATTTTTCCCTCATTAAATGCTTTAAGCTGTTCTTAAGCAATGTACCTTTCAAACTATTTTTCCACTCTACCTAATGTAAATTTTCTTATGACAGATCTACAGATGTTCTTTACTGAATAAATAACAAGAAAGCATATTACATCATGAACAAAATGGAATGTGTCACCTGAAATCTTGAAATCTGCATCACGTGTGGACAATTTTTACATTTTCTATTGATATTTTTTCTTGGCCTATTGGCTACTAAATTTGACTTGCAATGAATACCAACTTTGCCTGAAATTATCTCCCTTGTCACTTCAGACATGTCACTGGCAATCTTAGTCCAGTTGCATTTTAATGCAATGATCCTAGAATTCATTAAAATAACCTGATTTCTGTACATATAACTTCATACTGAATTTATTTGTCAGGTCTGAATTATGCATTAGGTGTACATGTAAAGTATACTCTACCCTAGCCTTGGGCTTTGACAAAATTGGAGGAAGTCATCACAAAAGTATATACATCTACTGTTAGAAGTTTGCTTATTTGCATTGTTAAGTTTATTCATGGTGTTTTCAATTGACAAAGATTTGAATACTATTTTCAAGAAGGGTAATTTGGGTTAAGTAACTTGAATTCTAGGATAGATTTATATCAATAGTGCAGTTTCTTGTGATGTATTCATAGATAGTTCTACCTTTTATTTAAAGAATTAAGATAGAGTTCAATAATGAGAAAATAATGGAAAAGACAACAAAAGAAAAGACAGAAGAATTCAATAAAGAAAGAAATATAAAATCAAAGAAAATATGGAGAAAAAAATTGAGCTAAACTGAAAACAAATGAAGGAAGGAAGGAAATAATGAAAGAAATAAATGAAGGAAAAAAAAGAAAAGGAAGTATGAAAAAAAGGTAGTGATAAAAAAATAAACTCTCTTTGGAAGAAGTGGTGAAAAAAAAATGAAAAATAAACAGATGGAGACACAAGAAAATTAAATTTTAATTTCTTTATAGTGTATCAGTTCTGGTGTGTGGCGACAAGTCTGGATGTAGGAAGCAGACTTAGTACTGAATACGTACAAGAGATAACAAGTTTTCTGCTTAATAGAAGTTAAAATGATAGAAAAAGTTAAAAAATAAAAAAGAAGTTAAAAATGTAATGTGATACAGAGGAATGTAAAAAATAAATTACATGAACAAAACCTTTATAAAAGCAAAATAAAAAATGATTTTAGAAATGTTATTTATTTGTATCATTAAACATTGACTTATTTGGACTAGTTCCCTTGTCTTTGCGGGTTTTGATATAATGGTTTGGTCGGAGGGTAGTGCAGCTGAAATGTTGTGATAAAAACGTCAAAGACAAGGAAACTGGTCTGAATGAAACAATGTATAATAGTAACAACACCTCAGACAAAAATTTATTTGTATTTTGTCAAGATATATTGTAGTTAGTTGGGTTTGAAGAATTATTTTACTCAGGTCCGACCTAAGGTACCGGCAACATGGACAGTCACCCAGGGCGCCAAGTACTAGGGGGAGCCTGTCATATGTTTTATACAGTAGGACTTTCCAAATACAAATGGGAAAATGAATAAATTAAACAAAATGAAAAGAGTCAAAA
Organism: Architeuthis dux; assembly: GCA_006491835.1. Classification (NCBI taxonomy): domain Eukaryota; kingdom Metazoa; phylum Mollusca; class Cephalopoda; order Oegopsida; family Architeuthidae; genus Architeuthis; species Architeuthis dux. The sequence continues at coordinate 9,942,575 of VCCN01007085.1, read as the reverse complement.
TAAAATAAAAAATCCCTGATGTGTCATGAATATTCCACAGTTAAATATTTTCTTTGTGGTGAAACTAAGAGAAACAATTGGCAAAGGAAATTTTCCTAACCCTAACCCTGACCAATGACAAGCACAGTCAGGCTCTAAAGGGTGCCAAAGTTCAGCTTGCTCAGGGTACCAGGAACCCTAGGGTTGGCCCTGATTTTACTAGTATAATTGGCTAAAAACCAAAACTGTCACAAACATAAAA
>VCCN01007085.1:9872545-9905312 GCA_006491835.1 Architeuthis dux | reverse complement strand
TGAACATCTTGCAAGCGTTTTGTAGACATAAGCATTATTAAATTATTTTTGATTGGTCAAACAGTTTAAAATTGAACCAATCAAATTGAATCTCTTAATTATAACTTTATTATAAACATACTCTTTGAATTTATTTCTGTTTAACTATTCTAATCTATATCTATTGAGAATTTTATAAATATATCTTCTGTCAGTTTCTATCTATCTAATGAGCTAACGATTTCATTTTCTATCTTTGTATAGGTTAACATATGCATTCTTCTTCCTCCATCTCTCTCTCTCATATATATTTCAGTATTTATATATAGCTTTATAAAGGTATCCTTCTATCTTGGTTTCTATCTCTCTATCTATTTATCTATCTATCTATCTACCTACCTACACATGTGATGATATCACTTGAGCATATTTCTCACACCTACAGTTAGCTTATCTACCTACTCATCTTCATGCAGGTAGAGGAGCATGCAAAAAAAATGCTTACAAACAGCAACAAGCTGTCATTGCTAGCTGTTAATATGCACACTACAAGCATACAGTTTTGTCACCTATTTCTTTTTGTTTTTATCTATGATCACATGGAACAAATTTCTGTCCAATGAAACCTTGCCATCTGATCATGTGACACATCTCTCAAAAATAGTATTGAGTTACCTCTGAGCTATCAGCGGATATAATCATTCAGTACATTTAGATATATAGAGAAAAAGAAAACTAATTCAAATAGAACACATTTGTTTCCATTGTTCACTCTTGCTGCATGAAAGTTTGGGCTTTTTTTTTGTTTTCCTCTTTAGAGATTGCCTTCAAGATTCTTCTTTGCTGTAGCTTTCTTAAGTTCAAACCAAATTACATGTTACTAACTTAATATACCTTCCCATAATTGGGGTATAATAAATGTAATATTTTCAGCATTCACTCCTTTAATTTTGTCTTTTGTCTCACTAAGTTTATTACAGTTTATAGAGAGTTCCTCTTCACTTCAGTAATTAAGTTTGATGAAGAGCTAACATTGGGGCGAGCAAGTCGTTTCCAGCTTATAAATTATCTTGTGACATTTCTTTTTAAAATTATCATCTTACTATTTACTCTGCAGCTTTTTTGTGTGTATATTTGCATATAAGAATAGTTTTTATCAGTCCTTTTTGTTGAACAGTTTCATATCTATAGATCTTGTAAATATTTTTATATTCTCTGGCATCAGTGGACATCTATTAGTATTATATTGTTTTTCAGAATAAACTGTTGCTTTGGTCTTATACTTGTTTGGTCTATCTAGCTGGTATAATGCAGTTTCCCAAGATGTAATTATTTATATTATTTACAGATAATCCATTTTATAAGTGCAAAACTGATCAAATAATGATGGTTGACGTCAGGGCAAAACTCGTTCTGACTGTAACCACTAAACAGGCCTTTCTCATGGCCTTTGATATTTCTGATGAAAGCCTGATCTTTGTATTTAAAGAAAGTGGGGACATTGCATAGAAGAGAACCAGTGGCTGTGTGGTTCCTATATTTATGCATATAATGGGCTGATTACTTCATTATCCATCAGGCTATCCATCAATACATCATTTGAGTTTGTGATTTCCTTGGATTCCAGACAAAGCAATGGAGTTTATTATTTTTCATAAACATTTTTATTGCAGAGGTTTGTCATTATCTTCTGTTACTTTTGAAAACTCAGTTTTCATTGACATTGCCAATTTTTTCCAATGAATAATTTCCTCTTTATTGCTGCTGTATCTGGTGCACATTGGTTTGGCAATTGGTTTTTATTATTATTTCAATAATGAAATATTCATAGGGTGTGTGTGTGAATTAGTGGTAAAAACCGTTCAATTTTTTATTTGTTAAGATATAATGTTTTTTCCTACTTAATCTGCCTAATGTTCTTTTTATTATTCAAACACCTTCAGTAAAGTTTTGAACATGAAGAAAAACTATGATTTGAAGACTTGTATAATGTGCCTAAAATTGTGGTAAATTGCCTATAATTACTAATGTCAAAGATCTGACTGTACTTTATTTGGAGTCAGCAACTTTCATGTAACAAAGGATTACCTAACATTACCTTCATTTTCTTTTAAAGCAAAGAGTCTTGTTTACATATTTTTTATACAGAATTCCTTCTGAATAAGTTATTTAGATTGAGTCAATAAAAAGACACATAACTTTTGGATAAATAGACTGAAATCATACTTTTGGATCTATTTTATATCTCTGTCTATAGAATTTTTTTATTAATCTTTCCTGTAGAGAGTACAATTTCTTTTTTCACCTTTCTGGTTTTCTTGTGTTTATTTAAAGATCTTTTTAAATCATGTGTTTTTTTAAATACTGAAACTTGTCTAAGGTTGGCAGAACAAAGAAACGACAAGGAAATCATGACTAAAAAAACTTATACTATTTTCTATTCATGTAAAGAATGTTTCACTAGTTATGTATGATGAAACTAATCAATAGGTTGTTACATATGAAATAGCATTTTTTGAATAGTAAGATGAAGGATGATATAAACAACAAAAAACGGTAAATATTTAATCAAAATATGGCCCATTGGAAGCAAGAACCTTTTCCCAATGATCAGCTAATGATAATAAGCCATTTCTATAAATTTAGTTAGGTTTAGAAGTCACAAATTCAGGATAAGCATAAATTATGGCTTCTCTATAATTGAACCTTTTATTAAGAATATGGAGTTCTAAATGATTAAAAAAAAGGTAATCTGTAGGAGAAATGTTAGGTAAATATAGAAGATGCTGCAAGACTTTGAATGCCAATTCTCTAAGCTTAGACACAATCATAGAGGTGTGGGGTCAAGCACTGTCATAGAGCATTTCATCTAATTCATTTGGGATCCATTTTTCTAACCTTTTAACCTTTCCTATTGCCCTGAGATGATGTGATATGGTCGCTGTTGAAGTCTTAAGTCTCCAGAAAGTGCTCAAACTGCTGTCCGTGGGTCATTGGCCACTGCTGTTGATAATTCTTCATCATTAAGAACAGGTTTGGTCCTCCCTCAAGGTTTATTATGGGTATCCATATTTCCATACCTAAACCTATTGAGACAATGCTAAACAGTTTGCACTGTAGTAGTGTTCACTCCAAATGCTTAGTTGATGTTATCAGCAGCGTGAGCAGCATTATGTCCTAATTTGAAATCATACTTGAAAATGTGATATGTCATTGCTGTTAACGGCTTAAAAACCTCCAATAATAATGAATTATATCTCTATTTACATTGAATCTACAAAAATATGCAATTATATTAGTAAATCTTTCACTTTCAGCATTATTCTCTATGATGTAAAAAATGGCATTTCATGTGTAACAACCTGATAGTAATCTTCTTGAAATTGCACTATTCTGCTTTTTCATGATTTTTAAACATTATTTTGATTTATGATCTGAAACTTTTTGGTGAGATGTTATGTAGAGAACACCAAATGGACATTGAAAATTATTGATCAGAATGTTGTAATTTGTACAAAGCACATCAAAGGTGAGTAGAACAGTCTGAAGAAACTTTCCAGACTTTATTGATTCCCCAACAGGAACAAGTACTTCAAACTGTGACTAACACAGTGAAGCTTTAGTCTGTTGTGTTATGATTTTATCATGTTACCATATCCATTTGGAGATAATGGAAATTGCAGTATTAGGCTACCAGTTTAAAAATAATAGCAGCACAACATGAGTAGTTTTTAAGATTTGCTTCAGAATTTAAAGATACCCAATCTCAAAAATTATAGTGAAAAAAAAGATATTTGTAGATAATTAATATTTGGTGTTCAATGAAAGTATCTGATTTTGTTTTTATTTCAATGCTAATTCAAACTATCTTCAGAACAATAATACTAAACATTGACTTATTTACAAAATAAACTGTACTTTCTTCTTTGTTAATCAAACATTGATTACCGAAAAGTAAGTTTTTTTAATTACTTTTACTCTCAATAGATTTATAAATTGGACTATTTACTGAATTTTATAAATATTTTAATTCATAAGTAGTAATAAAAACAAAATTGTGAAAAATTAACAGTGCTATTAAATGTAAATCAATAAGGAACTATTCTTGAGCATAACAAGTGTCTTTGTCCAGGAAGGGTGATCTTCTACTTGATTCTTTTTAACATTTAATCTTTATTTTAGTTTTTTTTTTTAAAGTATACAATTTATATATACAAGCACATATAACAATCATATTTATATAATATCTAGGGCTGTGGTGTGATAAATATCATAATTCCTCTTAAAATCATTTACATCTGTTGATAGCACTACATATTCTGGTAATCTATTCCAAAGTCCTGCCACTCTATTGCTAAAAAATAATTTTCTGATATTCAATCTACTTCTATTTGCTTCTACCGTATATGTGTGGCCTCCCAGTCCCTTGTACTGCCTTCTAGTAAAGACCATGCATAATCTTAAACATTTCTATTAAGCATTTCAAATCAAAATAAACTGTTTTAAACCCTTGAGCCAATTTAATATAATTCATTGTATTGTATATATAGTATACATTGGATTATATATATTTAATTAGTGTAAACTTTTTTGCCGATCATAATGAATAAACTTGTTTCATGTGTATTGATCTCAATTAGAAGAATTGAAGGCAGCAATTGACAAAAGTGCCAGGAATTAGTTGATAGAAATTTGATATTCCATCAGGATAATGCCAGACCAAATATTTCTTTGGTGACCGGGGAAAGATTGTTACTGTTTGACTGGGATGTTTTCACTCATCTGCTGTTCTCACCAGATATTGTACCTTCAGATTACCATTACTTTCAACTCTTTAGTAGACTGCAAAAGGCATCTAGACCAGTTCTTTGCTGAGAAAGATCAAAAGTTGTGGGAGGATGGAATTATGAAGGTGGCTGAAAGATGGCAGAAGATAGTGGAACAAAAATATTGTTCAATAAAATTTGTGTTGAAAATTTTAAAATAATGTCTTTTGCTTTTTACTTAACGAGCCGAACACACTTTTTCGTGCAAGTGAACATATAACAAATAGAAAACTGCAAACGCTGAATTTAATGGTGAAAATTGAATAGTGAAAAACTATTAAACCAGATACAATCCTACCATGAAACTCCACCCTGATATTGTAAATGGCAGATAGTGCTGCTTAAAATGCTTTATCTTTTGGACAATATTTATTTTCATTGAAACCAAAGTACAAAAACAAGAAAGATCACTAAAGGATTAAAAAGATGCACCTTGTCTGTTTAATGAACAATTTGCTGTCAAATATATACATTTGATCTGGTCTTTTTCTACTGCATTTACTGTCCCATGGGCAGCAGTCGGTTATTCTTTTCCACCATCTATTATCTCTTCTTGCTAGGTGGCCAGCCCATCCCCATTGTTGCTGCTTAATTATTAATTAGAATTTCACTCTAGTCCTCTCTCTGATCCATGTTGATCTTTTTCTATCTCTCAGAGTTATACCTAGCATTGCTCTTTCCATGGCTCTCTGTGCTATTCTTAGTTGGTTTCCAGTTGATTTGGTTAATTTCCATGTTTCACATCTGTAGGTCATGGCTGGTATTATGCAACCATTGTATACTTTATGCTTTAAGCACATCGGCAGGGTGCTCTTCAAAATGTCTCTATTCATACGGAATGCTTTCCAAACTATCGTTATGCGTCGTTTTATTTCGCTGTCATTACCTGTTCTAGGTAGATGTATTCATCAACCTCTTCTAGAGCCACTCCCTCTATCTTTATGACCTTTTTGGAGACTTTATCGTTGAACATTACCTTTGTCTCTGTTCTGTTCATCTTTAAACCTGCTTTTTTACTTTCTCAATTTAGATCGGTTAACATGTTTTGTAATTCTTCGGATGCTTTCGACGTCATGGAGATGTCATCGGCAAATCTTAAGTGGCTTAAGTATTCTCCATCTATGTTTATTCCCATTCCCTCCCAATCAGTTTTCCAAAAGATGCTTTTAAGGCTCGCTGTAAATAGTTTAGGTGATATTGTCTCACTCCTTTAGTTATTTTTATCTTGTTTGTATCTTTATGTAGTCTAATTATTACAGTGCCCTTTTCGTATATGTTTTGGATAATTTGTATACATATATAGGGGTGAACATATGAAAGACGCACATACAGGAGTGAGTGTAAAAATGATTTCATTTCATTTTTGTGTTCCTAACATGTTTCGACTTTAGGCCATCATCAGAGGGGAAAATTGGGTGAATGAAAGCTCTCTGGTATAAGTATATATAGCTGATCTGAGTGTGAACTCTTATTGGTTGGCTAGGCATCTTGTATTTCATCTGTAGTTTTTGGTTGATCTCCAAAGGTCTCAGGTGGTGACAATTGGTTGGTGTTGATGGATAGACAGATTTTGATGGATGGGCAGATTTTGACTTGAGTGACATATTCCGCCATATCTATATACACAGTAAGATTGTGAAACTAGTGATTTTGTGAAGTCCCTAGGGGTTTTGTGCAATCCCTGAACATTTCAGTAATTTCATGAAATCTGTAGTTTACAATAAGTGTAGTAATGGTTAACAAGATTGTGGTGCTGACCATTACCACTGTAATAAGTTCAACCCCCACTGGGAGCCCCACTACAGTGGCCTCATGTCAAACTAAGTCAAACTTAGTAAATATTCTGCTTCACTAAGTTTAGTTTGACACAAGGCCACAGTAGTGAGGTCTACTTCAAAAGTGATGCTGGGAAACCAGGTGTTAGGTAAGTAATTTTTTCAAAGTAAAATTCCCTAAATTTCTGGGTAGCACCTTGTGATGATTTATTCAAATCTTTCTGTATCTGTACAGGAGGGAAAACCTAATTTTTACTCTGAAGATGATAAATTAGTGCCAAAGAAAAATTAATATATTTTCCGTCTTTTAATTTTTATTAGATGAAGTATTATAAATCATTATTATTTAAAATTTCTAAGACTACTTTTTACCTTCATCTTAATTTTATTAATTGCTTTTTATCGCAACTTTTGCTCAGGTCGATTACCCTCCGGCAATGAGTAAATAGCATTGATCGGAAAATAATGAAGGATTGGTTTAAGGGTGTTAATTCTGTTTCCAGTTGAAGTCTTGGTGGCTTAATTGGTAAAGCAGGCCGAGCTAAATGGTGCTTCCCCTGGCCACGAGATGTGGGTTCAAATCCCACGTAAGGCTTATTCTTTATTTTCCAATCAACACTATTTACTCACTGCTGGAGCATATTCGGTCTGAGCAAAAGTTGTGATAAAAAGCAACCAATAAAATTAAGATGAAGGTAAAAAGTAGTCATACAAATTTTAAATAATCAAAATTAATGTTTTATATGATTTGTAAGGATATTTAATTTGTGAAAGTAATTGCAAGCATTTTCATAGGTCTACTATCTACGTGTATAATACGCTGAGTGATTGTCTATATTTTTTGTCTGTAACATCTGTCAAGGGAGATAACTATTGAATGCTAATTATAGAGTAGTCTCCCTTACATATTTTTATTTTTTGCCAATGTGTAAACAATCTGGGTTCATTCTCAGTGAGCATAAACAAGAAAATGCAAAGCCACTTGAGGTTTTTGATATTTTTTAAGTACAGTGCAATTATAAAATTATATAAATATACCGTCTTTTTTGACGGCATAGTTAAACTAGTGTAAAAATAATAAACAATGTATACTTTAATGATGATTTGTTATTACAACAGACAAAAGCAGTGTAAAGATAGTGGGTTGTATATTTTCAATTTAATGACAGTAGTGCTGTTGTAGCTTTTTATAATTTAAAATGTTTGACATTTAGAGACAGTAATCTCTTCTCCACAATGTCCATTCATACTTGTTATTGAAAGTGTTTACTGAGCCAAAAACTAACATTTTTCAATATTTCCTTTTTGAAATGAAGCATTGGCCATTGCTTTTCTTTTCTTTTCTTTTTATTATATCTGTCCACAATTTCATCTTTGCCTTTTTATCCTCCATCTTTCACTTTAGCAGTAAACAGAAAAAAGATAATTGAAAAACAAAAATTAAATGCATTGGGTGTCTGTTCAATAATATTGAGAAAAAAGAAGAAAGGTTGATACTGTCCACATTGCCAACCTCAGTAGGCCCCTATCCCCATTTGATATTTTTGCATGAAAAATATTCATTCATATTAATAAAAATTCTGTAAATCGAAAATTACGATTGGACTTCTGGGACATGTTTATGCAACTTTTTCAAAATTACATAACCCTTGAGTTGTTCCTATGACTCACTGCTGATCAATTTAGTTATTCAACCAGCACCAAAATGATGCACTGTATCAATTGAGAGAGAGAGAGAGAGAGAGAGAGAGAGAGAGAGAGAGAGAGAGAGAGAGAGAGAGAGAGAGAAAAGTCAATAGTTATACAGTAGTATGTGATGGAAGACAACTCAGAATTATTAATTGTGTAGTTTTACTTGAGTTTTATGACTTCTTGGTAAAGATTTATAGAGACATATACTCATACACTGCAGAGTAAATGATCCTTAGTTTTTTTTTTCTTTCTTCAAAATTAGGGTTTTTAACTAGTCATTTCATTGAAAGGTGTCTCCAATATAAGTACATATTTATACTTGTAACATCTTTAAGTAGTGGTACAAATATACATATTGTAGTGGTACAAATACTATTACAACTGGTGCATTGGTCTCTTTAGTTACAGGGCTGGTAGTATATTTAGTCACATATTATTTTGGCTTCCCAACCCACTGTTCTCAAAGAGTGCTTTGAAGTATGAAATAGGCTAAATTATTGATTCTCAAAGAATAGACATTTAAGTCTATTTAAATCTGAATCAGACAACTGATTTAACTCCTTTAGACATTTACTGAAAGTTTGTTTCAAAGTGGTACAAGGGATAAGGAATTTAGGCCAATTTCTTGAATATAATGAATATTCTTATTCCCTCAAAATAACCATGTTACAAGTGTCTTTTGCAATATTTATGACATTATTATATATATCTCTTGTAATTGCCATGCAAACATATCTAGCTTTTTCAAATAAAGATTAAATGACTTTTCCACAAATTTATTTTGATAATATCAAGTTTTTTTCACTTGTGGTGCATATTATGCATGGAAATTTTGCATCTTCAGTAATATACATTAATACATAATCACCTTGTGGAAATAATGAGAAAAATAATCACCTTCTTTATCATTCACTTAAAAGAAATTTCTCTTTAAGATATTTCAATTGAGTGATAGACATTGTTTTCCAATGTATTCCCAGCTCTCACCCTCAATTATCATGCACTTATTTGTCTCCATAAGTTATTCAGTGCGAAAAGCACCAACCAGACTGATAAGAAAAGGACATTGAAGATTATATTTTCACAATACTGACATTATCTGCTTTTTTTTTTATTTAATGATGAACATTTGTTTCTAGGGCACTGGTTTTGTTTTTGTCTTGCAAGCTATGAATAGATCTATGTGCTTAGAAAACGTGGTTTTATTCATAAGAAATTGGTTTGTAGGTGTATGCCTTCCCATTCCATGTGTGTGTAAAAGTGGAAATGGTTTTTGTGAACAAACTGGTTATTTAAAAAGCTGACCTTTCATCATCATCATCACCATCATCAGCCTTTTAATGTTCGTCATTGGACATAGACCTCCTCCAAGATTCGCCAGATCTCCTTATCGCAAGTGTCATAGCGCCAATATTTCCTGAACCTATCTAAATTGTCACACCATCAAATTTTCTGCCGGATGCATATGATTGCTGGGGATCCACATTGTGAGTCATGATATCCAGTGGTTGTCTGGCATTCTTGCTGAATGGCCTGTCCATTGCCATTTGAGTTTTCTAATGGATTCTATGATATCTCTGACTCCTGTTTTTTCTCTAATATACTATACTGTCTAAGCATGATCCTCTCTTGGGCACATTGCATGGTTCTTAGTTTGAGAGCCATTCTTTTGATTAGGTTCCATGTTTCAGCTCCATAGGTAACTATATAAACCTAAGTAGCTTTTGCTCAAGCACATTCTCTGGTGATTATTTTGTTTGGTTTATCTTTGATTGTATGTAGGGATATCTTAAATCTTAGTAAATCTTTTTTTTCTAATTCCTCATTTGCAGGAATGTGTTTATTCATGTTCTTGTATGATCTACAAAGAGGAATTCGTGAGTGTCAAAATGAGAGTGATGCTCTAATGACAATGATGACAGTTACAAAATTGATGTGGTTGCAAAAACAGAAGAAAAAAAGTACTCACTTTGTCAGGATGTGATGTCCAATGGGAATATTCCTGCATCATGTGGTGTGTTTCTTGCTGTGCCATTAGAAGAGATATACAACATTGAAAAATAAGTTCTTTTGAGTAGAAGTAGCAGAAAATTCATGCCTGTTTCAAATTTTAGACATACACAGAATGGTATTTTCAAACCAGTGATATATAAACTGATTTTTGATGATATAATATCAGTCTAGGTCTACTGTGTGATAATGTAGTGATAAGAAAGGAAAATTAATTCTGTTTTGAGAAGCTACCCACTACAAGGTGTATCTTTACCAGCTATTTCCTACCTTCCTTCTGTCTACTGTCAATTATACATGGGGAGTCATAAAGATTTACCCATCATGTAATTATATCTCATAAATTCAGGTTTGAAGAAATCAGCACTGAAAACAATCAAGTGATGAAAGACCTGAATGTTTGCTGAAAGACCATTTATAATGTCATGAAACTTTTTAATGAAACTGGCACAACCTTAAGCAAATCAATCCCCAGCAGAAATTGTTTTGTTTGCACCACAAAGGTCATCAAAGTTGTGGAGTACAGAGTGAGAGAAATCCTCACAGAAGCATGAAGAAAATTATGAAAGAGCTGAGAACATCGGGAAAGTCATTGAGAAGAATTGTGGAAGAGGATTCGAATGAAAATGAAAACCTTGAGAATTGATTTCAGCAGCCTCAAAGCAGAAGCAACTCAACAGAGGAAAGAAAATGTTTGAAGAAATTCAGAGAGCCACTGACAAAGTCTTTATCTGGTCTGGTGAGAAGATTTTCACTGTGCAGGCTGTGACGAATTCCAAAAATGATAGGGTTTAGCAGCTGATGCTGGAGACATTCCTGAAGGCAGCAGATCCCCTTTTCACTGACAGAAGCCTGCTAGCGTGATGGTATGGGCTGCAGTCTCCTTTGTTCATTGAAGAGGACATGAAGATGAATAGCCTAGTTTATCTTCATATGCTTGAAAAAAATGTTACCTTGGGTCACTAAAGCGTTTTTCACCCAAGATGGTACACCTGCTCATACATCAAATATCAACCAGGTGTGGTGCAAAGACATGGTGAATTTCAGGATATTCTGTGACAAGAACATGTGACCTCCTTCAAGTCCAGACCTATCTATCCCATTGATTTTGCCATCTGATCCATTGCAGCTCTGAAGCAAGCTCTTGTCCAAACCTGGTCTAATTTGGATGAAGAAACAGTGCAGCATCTGTGCGAGTCAGTTACTTCTCATCTAAAGGCCATGATCAAGGCAGAAGGTGGTCATATTGAAAAATAACTGTTTGTATGGACTCAGTATAACCAGTGGAATATATGTGGTTTGTACTATACATGTGCCTCTATTCAATTTTGAATAAATTAGAAAAAGACAGATGGGTTGACCTTCATTGTGCATCCTGTATATGGATTGGCTGTTATTTTTTCCCCCCAGAGATAGCTTTTCATGGCCACCACTGTCAGCACAGGTGGTTATGTTCACTTTGGGAGAACTAGTCATTGTTTATTAAATATTTTGACTGAGAAGAACTAGCACATATGCTTACCTGCCTAGCAAATGACCTCAGCCCCAGCACAGCCCATCTCTTACATAACTTGGCTTTGTCACCCTGATTCTGCTATAAAAGATTTGATGATAACATTTTGCATGAATTACATGAATTACATATCAATTATAGATTTTATATTTGTACTTATTGCTTGAAATAAATGTTTGTATATGTGTCCATATTTTTTGGCTGTGTATTTGGAGTCACTTATTTTTCTGAAAGACATTTGTTCTAAATAATTAAAATATCTGTATATTGGCAAACAGTGACAGATGTTTATCATAAAGTACTTGTCAGATCTTTTGGCCATTGACATTTTGTTTTATGAAAAGTTGTTCAGACTGTACACTCATCCTAATTGAAAGTTAAAGTTTTATGAGTAACCTTTGATCATCATAAAGAGAAAAAGATAGATTTTCCCCAATGAGAAAAATGAAGTGCTAATGAATTTATAAAGGGAACACATCTTTGAAGAAGATGGATGATTACTGATTGTAATGTTGCAAACTTAAGTTCCACATGGATAAGCATAAAGTCCACATACACTTTCTACACTTGCAGGTGTGATCTTTTTAAAGTATTTATCCATAATCTTATGTGATGTAGAAGGTAGTAGATTACATTTTAAATGTAACGACTTGAAAAAAATGTTTCTAGCAACTTGGTATTAATTGCAGAAATCTAGACTCTACCTTTTCAATTTCAATGGAGAGATACTGTCTGAAGAAAAAATTAAAAATAGCCCTGAATTAAACAAACATTGAACCATTAACATTGCAACCTACATGTTATTGATCTAACCACAGAGCTAAATGGTTTGCAAGTATATACCATATCAATATATACTATTTATAAAGAAAAGTATTATGTATTATTATTATTTACACCAGTCTCTGACATGGTCTTTAAAATGTGCCTCACCACTGTCTGCTACTTTAGAATGTCATCTTTCTAATAAATGATTGACTGATCAAATTACAAGATTTACTGGAACTTAATATAAGACTTTTTTGATAGGTGTGATTAGGATCTCAAATAAGTTCCATTCATGAATAAAAAAAATAGCCTGTCTGATCTCCTCCGGTCACAATTTTTTACCTTAATGAATGAAGAAGGTAAATAAATAAACAAAAAAATAAAAATGAGTGAGTAATAAATAAAAAGAATTATCAACATTTGACCAATAATCAAATTGTGGTTACGATACGCTTAGTCAACTGAACAGATCAACTTTAAAGTTTTGGTCCTATAGACGTGCAAAGAAACTGCAAAAACCTTTTTTTACTTTACCTCATATTCCAAATCTGCTCGTTTAAAAATTCCTTGTACTTTTTTTGAAAAATATCAATTATTGTTAAAGTTCTAAAAGTGATCATTGCTGCTGGATTCATTATATCTTATCTAAAGAGAAAGGGTGAAATATTCCATCGGGATAATGCTAGACCACATTTCTTTGATGACCAGGCAAACATTGCTACAACTTGGCTGGGAAGTTTTCACCCATCTACCATATTCACCTGATATTGCACCTTTGGATTACCAGTTATTTCGGTCTTAACAGAATTCTTTTAATGAAGAAAAATGTCAGTTCCCAAGAAGACTGCAAAAGACACTAAGAGCAGTTGTTAGCTGAGAAAGATAAAAAGTCCTGGGTAGAAGGAATTATGAAAATGGCTAAAAGATGGAAGAAAATAGTGGAACAAAATGGTAAATATGTTATTTAATAAAATTAACATTGAAAATGAAAATCTTTTTATTTTTACCTAATAAACCAAACAAACATTTTACATAAATAATTTTTCTTTTTCCGGTTAAAATTATGTGTGGCATATACATGGATTGGGTGGCATTCATCTTACTAAAAAACATCTTGCCTACTGGTAAATTGTACACTCTGAAAAAAGTGACCAATCAACATTTGGTAAGACTGACTTTCAGCAAGCTGATTTTCGGTAAGATGAATCAGACCCACATGGATTATAGTTTATTTGGGGAATCTGGCATAGTCTATGTTATAATGTTTATGTGTCTTTAATTTTTCACTGACACTCTACATTGGTGGGAACACACGTCTCATGAGAATCTGACTTTGATATAGTTGAAATTTTTTTTATGACTGACATGAGAGATGATGATAGCACTTTTTAATTAAGATAATTCCTTAGGTGTTTTCTCTCTGTCATCAGCTTTAATATAGGAAACAAGTTTCATCAGTTTGAAGTTGTTGTGAACCAGATGCCAACAAAAGTAAGAAGGCTTGATTTAAAAAGACTTGATTTAAGGCTTGATTTAAAAGTGAGGGAGAAAGAGCATAGACACTTCCCCTTCCTCTATTGTATTTAAAATCTCTATTTTTTGATCTCCAATAATTTAAATTGCTCTGATATAGCTGACCACATCTGGAGAGAGAAAGGTGACCACTCTCTGGGAGGAAGTCAAGATTATTGACAGAGAATGCTGTTGGAAGAAGAGAAAAATCAAAGAGGCAGCTGATATCAACATGTCGACTAAATGCATTAGTCAGACAAGTGTGGAGTTCAACCTGATGTGGCTTCCGCTGCTCAACAGACCCAAACCCGACAAGACAAGGACAAAAAACACCCGAATCCTATGTTATACGGGTTACCTCCTTTGAAATTAAAAGACTTCTGTTTACCCCATCACATTCAGATATTACACCTGAAGAAGGCCGAGGAATGGATCAGCAAAACGTTATGTTAACAACACAAACAAGAAGAAGAAGTCCGAAGAACTATTTGAATGATCTGATATATTTGTTACTAAACTGACTGAAGTTTTAATCTAGTGAATGAATTTAATAAAAAATTATTGTATAGAGAATCTTATTATAGTTATTATTTCAGTGTCTAGATCACTTGCAGAATATGCTGAATTAGCCAAGTCAGGAAAACATATGGTGTCTGTTCTCTCTGAATGAAAAGAAATGTGAACATTTTGAATTTCACTTACTGATAATGTATACATATGTATGCAAATTATATACATAACAACAATAAAGCCAAACTCGTCATTGTCAACATAATTTAAATTATGGTAGCAAAGAAAGGAGACAAATATATGTTGTATCCCTTGTTTATGAAAAGATTATAATTCATTTATTTGAATTTTAAACAAATCAGGAACAAGGCCACATATATTGAGCTAGTGAGAATGAAACAAACCCACAATCAACAACTTCTAAAACTGCCTTAAAAATATATTGTACAAAATCCTGTGTATAAAATTTTATTAAAAAATGAATCTGTAATTGTATAGCAGCATAAAGGACAGACTAACTGATTTTGCTTTAATGATGTTTAAATAATTCAGTTGATTTTAAATTCATTTAATAAAATTGTTTAGGCTGTTGAATTGATTGGAAAGTGCTTAATGCAGACTCAGTCATTCATTCACAGCACAGCATTATCTCAATTGCTCAGGATCAGATACTGTCTGCAACTAAGGAACTTGTGGTGTCAGGTCTTTGAAGAGGTATTGATTTTATTTCTACTGACAATTGCATTGTACTGCATTTCCTGCAGTTCATCAATACTCATGAAACATTAATACAACTGTCATAATGATGATTCAAATGTTTTTCTTATATATTGATATATTTGAGTTTTCTGTTATGTACTACTTTTTCTTTCACTTTCCAAGAAAGTATGGTTTTATCTTGTTAGCGGAAGCAGAAATATCCAAGTTAATTAATAAAAATTGTAACAAGATATCAGGCTGTATGGAGGGCATGGGGATTGAGGAGTGCTCCATAAAAATGAACTCTTAAGATATGGTAGTCATGGCATAAAGAAGGCTTTTGTATGTTTTGAACAGAATTTTAAATGCATTCAGATTTTAAAAGAAAAAAAAATAGTTTGTAGTAATAGAGGAAATGCTGAGAAAGAATTGGGATATTTTAAAAGGAAACAGAATTTTGAATATGTTTGAAAACATTTTTTTAAAGTAAATTTATTTAGCCAATGACCTCAAGTCCAAGAAGTGAGTACATTTAAAAATCATTTTCTTTTTGTATGTTTGTTTTATGTGAGAGTACTGTAATGGAAATTTATGCATTTAAAACATTAATATTTCACAAAATTAATAAAGCATCTGCACAAATATGAGTTTTTAGAAATGATTATGAAATATTTTGATAGATTAGGCTACTTCCGGCAGAAAAGGTGAATAAACTTTTTTGTTTTAAATAATAAAGTTAAAATCTTATAATCTTAATATAGTATTAGTTTATTTCAGTCGAGAAAAAAAACATAGAAATTTCTGTCACTCTATCATTATGACAGGGACAGATAAAGTGACTTATGTTAAATGCCTCAAAACTAATGAGGAATTAAATTGCTAACAACTAATAGTGGAAACAGAATCTATACAAGATGAGAAGTATAGAAAAATTCTCATTTCCAACAAAGTTTTGATTATGAATAATTTCTTGCTATCCTAATGTGATGAATGGGACAAGCTTGTTTTTATTTGGAAGGAAATGAAGTTTAACTGAGTTATTGACTCTGATAAATCACCTGAAGACAACAGATAACACACAAATATTATTCAATAAAACATTAAGAAATATGAGAATTTTTTTTAACTTCAGAGCTGGATCTATATCCTTGAGATCAGCCTCAGTGTATGAGCAGAAGCAACAAAAACATTAATAAAACGGGATCAAATCAAATTCCTGAAGAAGAACACGCACCACACCCAAAATGTCATCCAAACCAATCACAACTAAATTGTATAGAAATGTTAAAAGAAACCAAATAAAAAAATGGGGAAGGAAAACCAAGCTTGTCTGTCATATGCAATCTGTGCTTTAAAAAAAAGATGGAAAACTTATTATTCTACCCCAGATCTGTGTTCCTTATATCAAAAAGCTTCGTGTTATGTCAGATATATTGTGCCTGTTCTTATCTTCTATCATTAAAAAAAAAGAAAGAAGACTGCATGAATATTGATGAAAAATATTTTTTGGATGATGCATTTAATCTACAAATATTGTGGTGGTCGGTTGAAATGAAACTTGGAACTTGTAGGCACAAAATCTTCACAAATTGGTTAGCTAACAGAAACACAATGCTTATTTCATTTGCCCCACTTCCATTCAGTTGTGTCTTTCTGTTTGCATGCATTTTGATCAAAAATGTTTTTTTTATTCTTATTTTCCTTTTGATAAGATGTAAAACAAGAGGATATGCGTACATGTATGTGTAATATTTAATTTGTGCATGCTGGTTTGGTTTTACTCTAAGGAATTTAATATTTTGTCATTTCTTTGTGAGTGGTGGTGGTAGGGAGATATTTTTTTGCCTTTTGTTAAAATATGAAACCAGAAATACATGTGTGTTCACATACATAAATGAAGGTGTTGATATGTTGCATTTGTACAAATATGTCTGTCTTGCAGCTGTCGGAATGCTCAGTATGACTTCAATTTCAGTGAATAATGCATCTGCAATTTTATCCTTTATATCCTAACCAACCAGGCCAATGGTGGTAGAAAATGATATGTTAGTGATTTTGATAACAACAAATCAGATAAAGGAATTTCTTTACATTAAGTTTTTCAAATTTGTATTCTGGGTTGTCATTCAAATTCAAGATTAGTATCTTGAAACTGAAAGGCTAGTCTCAGTGTTTGCTAAGCTTGGTTTAGTACAATACAAGCCCAGACAGGGAGAAACACTAACAGGAAGATTGTGTTACACACATCTTCCAAGTGGAGAGATCCTTCCTGTCTAGAAAATCCGCATTTGGCTTTATCTAGGTTTGAACACCAAATACTTGATTTAACGCTTGATTTAAAAGTGAGGGAAATATGTTACTGACAAGGCAGACTAATGCACCATGACTAATGCATGCAATAAAGTGATTAAATTGTTTTCTGGTTTTTTTTTAAAGTATCTGCCAGTGTAGTGAAGGTCCAGACACTCTTTTAAACATTTTTTTCCTGCTTCCAGTTGGCAATTTTGTTCACAATATAATAAAAATAATATTATTGTTTAAAACAATATGCACATTAGACACCTCAACATTAATAGCATAACCTGCCAGCTTTTAATGATTTAAAAAGCTCGGAATATATATCAATCAATTTTGATAACATTCTTTGTATAATTTGTAATTAATCAATTATTTATCATCAATCAATATTTCGTTAATCATCAATTCACAAAACCCGATTAGCTCCTTCATCATCAAAGATATCACAGTACATTTTAGTGTTTTAGCACCTACTAACAAAAGATGGCACCTTGGTTTGTGAGCTTGAGATAATCAAACAGAATAACAAAATATACTATCACATTTGGTGAACTGCTTTTCTTTATCTCTTTGATATCTGTTGAAAATAACTAGGTTTTGAAGCTGATGCACAAGACAGTACCATTTGTATTAGATTGGGCTATTATTTAATATAAATAAATAAAACATAACATGGAAATCCATCTCTCTGCCAATGTCTCTACCTCTAACCTTTCAGAGTTGAGATTTCTCTTTTATTTCCCTTAAAAAAGAAGGTATATTTTGATGTGGTTATAGTAGAATTACTAAGGATCCATCATGGGGATCACCTGTTTCCATTTCTGTATTTTGGATGAACAGATAACCTGACCAAGCCATTAAAATAGGAATTGAAAGATTAAAAGATTATTCTCTAAGATGAGCTAAGAATGTTATTTTCTATATGAACTGGAATCAAAAGGCCTCTATTGTTTCTCATGTTTTTCATGAAAGCCCCTCCCCCACCCACACACACACAAACACACATGCACATATGTAAAGTAGACAATCTAGTCTGGCTTCTGTTGGTATATATACAATCTGCATAATCCTTCTGCCGTCTCTCTGCTTTGAGAGAACATTTTACAATCTACACTTAGTTATATGCACAGTATAGACATTTTCAAGGTAAGATTTTCCAAAATATGCCAATGGTACCTTGATAAATAGTGTAGATATCATGGAATGCTCAGACCCTCTCATTTTCATACAATGGGGAGATACAATCTCAGAAATGGGTCTCCAGTGCCAAAGAAAATTATTTATCAACCCCTAAACGGATTATCCTGGATATATTTGTTTTTGCATTTTTTGTGTTTTTTCAGAACATCACGTGTTAACATGGACATGAAAAAGAAATCCGTTTTGGGATGGAAATGGATTATCCTGGATTCATATGTTTTCGCATTTTGTGCTTTTTCAGTACATCACGTGTTAACATGGGCATGAAAAAGAAATCCATTTTCAAATGGAAATGGAAATGTTCATCCTCCTAGAGTTTTTTATGCATATTGTACGTGTATTGGAAAAATAAAAAAGTATGACCTAAAATGAAACGCTTAGTGAAAAATATGATTCTGTTACAGGGTTAAAGAAGCTGTCCTCAGTGGATACCAATACTCTATCACATCTTTAGTTGGCGACCCAGCTTGTACAGAGATATGCATGTTTATAATAGGACAAAACACTAAAAGCTTTTTGTGAATGTATAGATCTGGAAATAGGAAAATTGTCAAGTAACACATCAAATAATATACAACTGATGCAATCCACACATGGAAAGTTCTTGTACATTGTGTGATATGTTTGTGGGGGGAAATTACCTACTGTTGGAAAGTGGTAAGTATTGGATCCCAACACATGTTAAACATTTTGTGAGTAAGCCATCTGTCAATGTGTCTTCTGACTTGGCCACCTTTCTGTCCATCTGTCAGTCTGTCTGTCTGCCCGGGTTGGATGTTTCAGTATTGTCACTCATGTGTCTGTACTTGCTCAGCTTGGTGAAGGTCAGCAGAGAGGTCAAAGCAATTATCATCTACAAAAGTCAGTGGACTTTTGATTTGAAAATGTGAGAACATTAAGTTCAATGAATTCCCTTTCTCTCTCTCCCTCATTTTAGTTTCTCTTTCGAACAAGTGGGCGGCAAGTTAAGTCCTTATTAGTGAAGAGATCCTAAGCCGCCAAGTGGAATTGTCTTTGAACTTTGGAATCAATTAAGAGGAACTTGGATCAAACAGGGAGGTGCAGAGTGGTGTAACGGTTAACAGCAAGGGAAATGGAATTGACAGATTGATTGCACATGCCCCTGGGAAAGGCATGAATCCAATTCTCCTCCCAGCTGGGCTGTTTAGCCCTATAAGGCAGTCCATCTAAAGGTTACTGACAGAAAAATCGTACAGCTTGGCAGATGACGCAGCTGGTCCAAAGTACGGGCAAAGGAGAATGGTTGGGCCTGGGGCTAGCAACTCCACCCTGTAAAAACTAACTTGCTATTGAAACTGCAGTAGTTGCGGCTCTATTCTCCACAAGGAGTCTACTAGAATAAACGGACCAAACAGGAATGTTCTTTAATTATTGATGCTTACTATATTAGAAACCAACACAGTCAATATCAACATAGGTTTCTTCAGTTTTCAAGTTGGTCTGGCTGTAAGTATCATGCATACAGGCCACACCAATGGTACTAGAGGGCTGAACATTTAAACATTTACTCCTTATTATGTTTTTTTAAATTACCACCCTAATAAGGTTTTTAATGGGGGATTCAATTTGCAATGTAAGTTTATGCTAAATTGGTTCCTTAGTTTGTGTCCGACAGCATTCACACATGTTGTTTGAAAATTTGGACTTTTTTAGTGATCACTGCCCAACAAAAGGCGATAGAAGTAACTTATTCATTGATCACCTCTTTTTCCAATTTTTTAATTGATCACCTTCAACATGGCATGCTGCCAAAACACTTTGGTCAGGTGACGGTTTCTATTGAGTGACTAACCAGTCCTGATGTTTTATGAGAAACAAACAAGCCAAATTGGATGAATTAAAACCTTAAAACTTGGATTTCAAGTCGAAAGTTTTTTTTTGTTTTGAGTGAGTGAGTGAGTGGTGTCGACCTTTTCCATGGGAAAAATCTAACCTTTATCTACATAGACATAAGCATATAAAGACACAATACCAAACATACATGCACATATATTCATACACACTCTCACATATACATGTGCACATAAGTTCACCTGTCTAATTATTTTGATAAGCTTAAGTTTGTCTAGTATAAGGCCACAGTAATGTGGGACCTGTTGAAAACTGAACTCACTACACTAGCTAATTGATTTGCAAGATGAGCATGCTAACCATTGTGCTATGGTAGGCATCCTATAATTTCACCTGTACACATACATGTATGCATTCATGCATGTTTCAATGAAGACAAAAATTAGTGGTTCAGACTTGTGGAATATCTTACGGAAGTCATCATTCAGCTAACTAATTATTTGGGTGAAGCTCTGCAAAAGACTGATACTGATCTTCCTCTCTCTTCATATATATGCTGGTGTATAAGATGGCCCCTAAAACTCTAATGTGCTAATTCAAATTAGGGTCTGTATTTGCTTGATATTTCAATTAAATAAATTCAAATTTTTTGCTACATTTGCTGGATAAGTCAACTGAATAAATTTAAATTTAGGTCTGTATTTGCTGGATAAGTCAATTGAATAAATTTAAATTTAGATCTGTATTTGCTGGATAAGTCAATTGAATAAATTTAAATTTAGGTCTGTATTTGCTGGATAAGTCAATTGAATGAATTCAAATTCATGCCTATATTTGCTGGATAAGTCAATCTCCCAAAATAAGACAATACCACTTCCAGTTAAGTCAGAGGATATAAATGCACTGATATGACCCATTTTTTTATCCTTAATAATTTGACTCACATGCCTTTCTCAGTTATGGGAAACAAATACAGGTAACTTAAGTATCAACACTTTTACAAACTTGAAACTAAGGTTTCAACTCAGGCTCCTTATTTCAATTCACAATTCATAGTCTTGAAATGTTGCACCTGTGAAGTAGATATTTACATTGTGCCTCAATTGAGACTCTGGGGGCGTTTGCACAGTTAGCAGTAGTGAGATATGCCATACATTTACATGACATAATTGGTCATCTGGTCTACGATAATTACATTACTGTCATGTAAACATATGGAATATCTCACTACTGCTAAGTGTGCAAACGCCCACATAGTCTCAGTTAATGCATTATATAAATATCTACTTCACAGGGGCAAAATTTCAAGACTATGAATTGTGAATTGAAACCAGGAGCCTGATTTTGGACTTTAGTCGCAAGGTTGTAAAAATGTTGAACCTTATGTTAAGTAAGTATCATGGGTTATTCCCCTTAGGCAGAAGACTTCCGCTAGGGGACGCTGTTTTACGTTATGGTCAACGAGCAGCCATTATGCATTGTGTTAATCAGTAGAAGAAAGAACTCGAAAGGACACACGTGTTTTGTTGACCGCAGTCATTATATGAATAAAGGATCTCTGTAAGTCCCTCTTCTGTTTGCACTTTTAATCTGTTAAAATCTGTCATTAAACCAAGCTTACATTGATAGCAGTGTGTAGTTGAAAAACAAAATGACAGATGATTTTAAAACAGAAAATATCGGAAAGTTGAATGATGATATTTCCAGAGATGAAAAAAAAAATCAAAGATGGCCGATATTTTTTCATCAGCAATTTTTTTCATAAAGTTTTCATAGTTGCAATAATTTGCACCAATAGACCTAGAATGCTAAAAATTTAAACATTCCCTCCTTATTATGTCTAGAAAAAACCTTTTTTTGTTTTTTAAAAATTTTCTACCATAATATGTTTTTAGTGGGGGGTTCAATTTGCAATGTAAGTTTATGCTAAATTGATCCCTTAGTTATTGAAAATTCAGATGTATTTATTGATCATTGATTTTATTTGTTATATAATTTCATGTCATATTTTATTTACTGTATATTTTTGAATATAAGACAAGGTTTTTAAAATAAGTAAATGACCTAAAATCAGCAGTTCGATTTGTGGTCAGTCAAAATGGTGATTTGTTTTTGCCTAATTGAATACAGCGCCAATAGACACAATGCTATTTAGTGAGCCTTTGTTTTAACTAAATTCTTTACCATGGTTTTGTATTAAATGCTATGTAGGTAGTATACAGTGTGTATTATGTAATATCCATTTTAAGTGCGTATTATGTAATATCCATTTTCAGGTAGATTTGTCATCACTGATGAGAATTTCACATTTACCACCTGAAAACAATGATCAATATGTTGAAGTTGAAAGAAATTCATGTTTCACCAAGTGTCATAAGCAGTGTATTCATAAGAAAGGGATATCTCTAATGACAACGTTATGGCAAAATAACAGACTTTGTGTCAGTTGATTTTCTGAAATTTTATGCTCAATTCTGAACTGTTCTTATACTCACGGTCGACTTATATTCAAAAATATACAGTATCTATTTTTTCCTTTTATTTTGAGGCTATGTCTTTGCAATTATTCCCAAGAGAGTTAAATTGCTCTTGCAGGGTTTTGCAACCTTATTTTCACCGATGTTTGATGCTATCTTAGAAATAAAATCATTTTCTTCATTGCTATGATATAATTTTGCTGCAGCCAAGAGTCTGTTATTTTTTTTCTACCTTTAAAGAAAGCAGTGCCAAAGCATGAAGGAATGGCAGACACTGTTTGTTTAACTTGACTCAGTTAAGATAACAGGATTTGTCGTCAATATCCTTAACTCAATCAGGACATTAAAAAGAATTCTAGACAACTGAATGAACAAAACCTGTTTTCAGAGAGCGAATATATAGTCAACAGCCAGCATTGGATATAGCACAAACACAAAGATCATATGCTTCTTTCCGGCTCATTCGTTGTCTCTGATCGTTTGAGAAATATATAATACTTTATTGCAAGCACTCAATTGTTTTTACATGTCCTGTTTCCTTGGTAACCTTTTCAAGTAACCACCTGATAGCCTCCACCATCCAGTTCCTCCCTCCATGTATTTTCTCCTTTCCTTCCGCATTAGCAATGATTTTTACCTCCAACTTTCTCTTTCTCTCATTCCTTACCACTACCCTTGATTCACTAAAACTTAGAACTGTGCATGGAAATCTCCATAGACCTGCATAAATCCAATCTAAACATCTGCTTCTCTAAGCTTGCCTTTAATGCAATAACAGAAAATCCACCTTGTTCTTGCTGGGTTAGTCCAGTGGTTACAAACACTGGACAGATGACCAGCATTTCTTCAGTTACATCTAGGACAAACTAAATTTTATTCATATTGTTTATAGCTCTCATATAAGTAAGTGATGTTAAAGGATTGTTTTCCTTTTACAAAGTGACCACAGTACAGAAAAGAAATTCAAGGAGAAATAAGTTCCTGTAAATGCTGTTTGGGTATGAGTAAAAATAACACTAATAAATTATAGGTATGGAAATTTCCTAACATTACATTGAAATATTGAGAGACTATCTTAACCTTTTTTACCATGCCTTTCAAATGCTTAAATGAATGTGCTACATTTAATACAGGTTGTACCTCTCTAATCCGTTGCTCTGTGGTCTGGCAACTTACATAATCTATCACATTTTGAATCTTCTGCCATTAGCTTTTGGATCTACCACTACCAATTCTTTGATTTGGTTTCAAACCACATTATTATTGGCACCTTTGAAATTTTGCATAACTTGTATAATCTCCTCAGAAATAAATGGAAATCTACCAAATTTGTATCATCAGAATATTTTAATAGGATGTAATTTAACAAAAAAACCCATTTTATTTCAACTTACATGTAATTTCAAAGAAGAAATAGAAAATGTGATCTGGACAGTAATATTGACACCCTTCCATAATATATTTTAAGCTTCATTTTGTTGTCAATAAACTAATCGCTGGTGTGCATTGCCAAGAAGCTCTATTTTGGTAGCGTCTGTCCACAGAACATTTGCCCAGGAGGATTGTGGATTGTCCAGGTACTCTTTAGCAAAGATCAGTCATTCCTTTTTATGTTTCTTTTGCTTTTGCTTAAAAGGAAAAGAACACCCTACCTAGAGTTAAACATGGAGGAGGATCCATAATGTTGCTGCCTCTGGTACTGGAGGCCTTGACCATATCAAAAGAACCATGCAATCAAAGGATTAACTAGGGATTTTAGAGCAAAATTTGATACCCAGTGTAAGAAAACTAGGTCCAAACTACACACCCAAAAGCATACAAGAATCATTGAAAAAGAGAAAAATAGACTTTTAAGTCCTAATCGCAATCTCATTGGAAATCTTTGGAGAGTGGAAATATGGAGTCACGGTTTAAACACATACCATACACCACAAATTGCAAAGGAAGAGTAGGAGAAAGTACCACCTGACAGATGCAAGAAGCTTATAGATGGCTACAAGAAATGTTTGGAAGCAGTCATCATTGCTTAAGGGTATGCAACAAAATATTAAAGAAAGGTACCAATATTACTTTCCAGGTCATATTTTCTATTTCTTCTTTGAAATTACTACATGTAAGTTGAAAAAAAATGTTTGTCTGCGATATTACTTTGGACATCCTATTAAAATATTCTGCTGATACAAACTTGATTTCCATTTATTTCTGAAGATATCATACAGGTTATACAAAAAATTCAATGAGGCTAATAATCATGACCAGCACTGTAGTATGGAGTCTAGATTTTAGTTCTATCAGCATTTCAGATTTTCATGGAGGTTATCACCATAATCCTGACAACTTTCTCTACCCACACGATTTCCTCTCCATATTAATCCTGATACCCTGGAGAGAATTTTGTCAGCTAGTCTTAAATCAATGTCTATTAACAAATTAGCTTTTATTTTTACTCTCTCTCCTCTTCCATCTTCAAAACTAGGGTAACAAAAGTAAGTTCTTGTGTTTCTTTACATTCAGATATAAAATGTTATACACGTCTTTGTATTTTTATATATAGTTAAAGAATTTGGAGCATAACAGATCAATGTGTTTGCATTTCAAAACCACAGTTAATTTTTTGCAACAATAAAGAGAGAAAGAAGCTGGAACAGCATTAATAACTGTGCTCTCATAATGCTCATTCTTTTTATGGTTAAGCATCTTAACATACTTTTTTTCCTTATGTTATATATGCATCCTTTAATTCTTTTAGTGGCCAATTATTATATATGTGGAGAAGGTTGTAAGGAACAGCCTATTGTGACACCATTGGACATCACTTGTTTACTATAAATGTATTTGTATCCGATTGATACTGTAACAAAAGACTTCTGGTTACTTGAACCATAATACCAATTTTATCTTTGACAAATTGGTACATTCTGGTGATATCATGGCGTTACTGGAGTATCAATACTGTAGTATCTACAGACCGGGGAGACAGGTGTTATGATTCAAGTAACCAAAAGTTTCATTGTTACAGTATCAATGTGTTCATGGGGAACAAGTAGTGTCCAGTCCATGCTAAGAACAGTTCATTATAACCTCCTCCACATTTATAACAACTGGGAACTAAAAGAACATAAAGGATTACAAAGGGAGAGAGGACAAAAAATTCAGTGGCGTAGGATTCTTAGTCAATAATAACATTGCAGACAACGTTACAAGTTTTGACAGTATATCAGACAGAATAGCCTGGATAACAGTTAGATTAAGCAAAAGATATACACTAAAGGTAATCCAGGTCTACTTCGAAAAGTTCTGACCAAGACATTGAAGAGTTCTATGACGACATCAGTAAGATAATGAACAAGAAAAGACTAACTACACAATAATCATGGGCGACTTTAATGCTAATGTAGGTCAAGGAAAAGTTGGGGAATCTAGTGTAGGAAAATACGGAATAGGACAGAGAAATGAGAGAGGTGACATGCTAGTAAATTTCTCAGAGAGATACAGTTTAAAGATAACTAATACATTCTTTCAAAAATGGGAAGGTTGAAAGTGGACTTGGAAAAGCCCAAATGGTACAACAAAAAATGAAATCGACTTTGTACTAACTGACAAGATCGATAACATTAAGGACATCACCATTATAAACAAAGTAGACATCGGAGCGATCATAGAATGGTAGCATGCAGAACTAAATTTAACTTTAAAACTGATGGAAACAAATGATCCTTAAGAAGAGATGCCCCAATAAGATAGAGATAGAGAACATTAGCAACTTCAGAGTAGCAATAGAGAACAGATTCCAGGCCTTGTGGTATACTGACAGTGACATAGAGGAAAAAAGTAATAGTCTAACAAATATAATTAATGAAGCAGCAGAGATGGTAGGCAATACAAATGCAGACAATAATACAAGGAAATATTCTAAAGCAACATTAAAACTAATCAAACAGAGAAGAAATATGGAGATAGAAACTAAAGAAGACGAAAACAAAAAACAAATTAATAAATAAAAGAATGAAAAAAGAAAGAAAAACAGAAAAAAAGGATAGTAGAGGCTATCAGAAAGGGAAAAAGTTTAAAACAGGCCTGATCTGCAGACCATACTAGCAAGCAACAGATGCTTGCACTAAACGATAAAAATGGCAAAATTATCAAAATTAGGGACAAATTGACGAAAGTAACAGAAGAATCCTATGAGAATTTGTGCTAAATATAGATTGCGCCCTCTATGTCAATGTATATTATATACTGCAAAATATGATATTTTTTTGTTGCTTTAATTGTTTTTAACAGGGTAACAACTTTTCTGACCTGATTTTTAAAAAAAAGAAAATATGTAGTTTCCTGAAAAAACAAAAATATTCACATTAGAAGCCATAAAAAACCCCCAAAACACAATTACACTTGTCTTTATAATCAACAAATACTTTGGAGGCTTTGCAAATATACAAATCTTCTTTACTGCTTGACTTTTCAGGAGAGCTATGTAGAAATATGTCAGCTGACAAGCTGATAAATCTACGATAAATAAAACCAACTATCATCCTTGTTCATTGATATCATGATTGGCAAAATTGAGCCCTGCTGTGTAATTTTGATGAATATATATGTCAGTCAATCCATATTTATCTAGCTGAATTTCAGTCTATCTCAATCTGTTCATATCTAGATATCTCATTCTATCCATATATATCTGTTTATCTTATTCACTGTATTAATATTTATTCCAGTCTGTCTGTATCTATTCCAGTCTGTTCCTATTATCTCTCTATATCTGTCCAGACAGATTATATCTATCTCAGTCTGTTTACTTATTCCAGTCTATTACATACAAGTCATCCAAAACATATACAAAAATGGCACCGCAATAATCAGACTACATAAAGATACAAACAAGATAAAGATAGCCAAAGGAGTAAGGCAAGGTGATACAATATCACCTAAACTATTTACAGTGAGCCTTGAAAGCATCTTTCGGAAAACTGATTGGGAGGGGATGGGAATAAACATAGATGGATAATACTTAAGCCACTTAAGATTCGCTGATGACATTTCTATGATGTCGGAAGCATCCGAAGAATTACAAAATATGCTAACCGACCTGAATAAAGTAGGTTTAAAGATGAATAGAACAAAGACAAAAGTAATGTTCAACGATAAGGTCCCCAAAAAGGTCATAAAGATAGAAAGTGAGATACTAGAAGAGGTCGATGAATACATCTACCTAGGCCAGGTAATAAAGCTAGAGAAAGACCATGACTGCGAAATAGAAAGACGCATAATGATAGGTTGGAAAGCATTTGGTATAAATAGAGACATTTTGAAGAGCACCTTACCAATGTGCCTAAAGCGAAAGTATACAATGGCTGCATAATACCAGCCATAATTTATGGATGCAAAACATGGAAATTAACCAAACGAGCTGAAAAACAACTCAGAATAGCGCAGAGAGCCATGGAAAGAGTAATGTTAGGGATAACTCTAAGAGATAGAAAAAGATCAACATGGATCAGAGAGAGGACTAGAGTGAAGGATATTATACAACTAATTAAGCAGCAAAAATAGATGGGGGAAAAGACTAATCAATTGGTACCCATGGGACAGTAAACGCAGTAGGAAAAGACCAGGCACAAGATGGAGGGACAAGATAGAAAAGTTTGTGGCAAGACGTGGCAGAGGTTAGCACAAGATAGGTTGTCATGAAAGGAGACGGGAATGGCCTTTGTCCAGCAGTCCTGCTGCTGTTGCTGCTGATGATGATTCATATCTTTCTATCTATCCATATCTTCTATGTCAGTCTGTCTATCAATTCTAATCTGTTTGTATCTGTCAATCTGTCCATAGTCTCAGTCTGTTTATCTAGTCTTTTGGTATCTATCAGTCCATATCCAACTATGACAGTCTGTCTATTGTTTCTAGTCTGTTCATATCTATCTATCCATCAGTAACTGTTAGTCTCAACCCCATGTCCTTCTTTCCAGCTAATTTACTTCAATCGCTTTTCCTTCAACTGCAACATTGGTATTCTTCTGGGTTGTGCCATAACACAAAAAGCAAGAGATAGTGTTGATACATGTGGGCCTTGCCCTGTCCCCCACCATCAACCCTACCCAAATTTACCCACAGCTGTTTCTACTTAGGCACTGGTTGTTAAACTGGCTACTGTTGGCAGATTGTTGTATTGTGCATACTGATTTGTTCCTTTTTTTTTCTTTTGGTACATTTAGAGCTCAGAGCTTCAGGTGCCAGCCATGTTAACTATCAACAGAATCCATTAGATCTTTCATTGTATATTTACATTCCAAACCACAGAATGGAGAAAATCATTTCAAGAACAATCTGTTCAATCTTTAAGCCCTTTGTTAATTGATGTAAGATAAACTAGTTGACTTCTAAACCCAAATCATATCAATCAAAGATTGTTTCTTATGCAACCATTTGAGATCTGAGGGTTGTTGAAAATAAAACTAAATATGATTGACACATTGGAGTGGGGGCAGGGACATGCATTTATGTTTGGATAAGTTACTCTGCTTTCTATTATGAAATATAATGGTCAATAGGAAACTTCTTGGACTAGAAGTTGTACCTAACAGATTGTTATTAGAAACCATTAACCAAAACTGTAAACATCAACATAGGTTTCTTCAGTTTTTAAGTTGATCTGGCTGGCTAGATATGTATCATGTGTACAGGTAGCACCAATGGAGCTAGAGGGCTGAAAATTTAAACATTTACTCATTATGTCTAGAAAAAACTAATTTTTTGTCTTTTGAAACTGCCCCTCTAAATAGTTTTTAGTGGGACGGGTGGGGGTCCAATTTACAATGTAAGTTTATGCTTTTGAAAATTCAGATTTTTTTAGCGATCACTGCCCAACAAAATGCAAGAGAAGTAGCTTATTCATTGATCACCCCTTTTTTAATTTTTTTAATTTCAACATGGCATGCTGCCAAAAGATGTAGGTCATGTGATGGTTTCAATTGTTATGATAAAGTGTTTAAAAAGAAAGATTCTAATTAAAGAATTATAACATCCTTAAACCCACTTTTTCAGAGCTCCCTGATTAGTAATTTCAGTGATCCACTTAAAACAAAGTATGGCACAAGACCAAGTTTTTAGATTATCATTTTATGATGATCTATAAAATATATCTATATAGATCTATATAATACATATATAAATACTAGAGTACCCATGTCATCAAAAATGATGGCAACATAGATAAATAATAACAAATATTAATTATTGTATTACTATAAATTTTAAAAGATTTCCTTATTTTAGTAAAAATCATCGTCGTCGTTGTCGTTGTCGTCGTCGTCGTCGTCATCGTCAACCTTAGCGTCTGTTGTTGAACATAGACAATGCCCAAGATTCGCCAGACCTCTCTTTCATGGGCGTCACAGAGCCAATACTTTCTGAACTTGTCTAGTTTGTCACGCCATCTTATTTTTTGCCGGCCACAGTTTTGCATATGATCTCTGGGGATCCACTCTGTGAGTTGTGATGTTCAATGGATTCTAGGTGACTATCAGGAGGATGCATTGGTTGTAAGTTGTCAGTATATATTATTGTTGGGAATTTAGCCCTATCTGATTTTTTAAAGCATGACAGAAAATAAATAAAGACACATCAGTAATTATTAGTGTAGAATAGTTATATAGTTTGTGAGATGTTAATTTATGTATATATTTAGAAAAAAGAAAAATCTCTTCACATCAAGGTGAACAGTTTTATCAGTTTTGTAAAGAAAGATGTTAATGGAAATATTTATTTGTTTTTCATTTGCGATGTTCCTCTTCAGAGCTAATCGGTGAATGCAACAAGGGTGTCTTCAGCTGTTAGGGTGAAGAATTCCATGTTTTTACATGCCATTTGGGAACTGTGAAACAAAGGAGTATAGTTTTTTCTTGATACAGAATGAAACGATTTTGTGAGTTCAGAATCTAAATATAGTGTCTGGAGCATAATAATTTAATTTGGTTTTCTTCTAGCTGTTATGCCTAATATAAACAAACTGCAACACCAGTTGATCATTGCTTACTGTTGATTAGGTCATCTCTTACTCAATCTGGTTTCAGAGTTAGTTTTTTTTTCTTATTGTTTAGTTAATTTAATAAACCTTATGCTTCCACCACATAGATCTAAAAGCCTTAATTTTCATGTTGTATTTGAAGCATAAAACCTTAAGACACAATTGACATCTACAAATTCAGTTGTTACACCTAAACATATCTTTAGTGAGCTAAAGGTGCTAATCCAATGTATCCTATTTTACCCTGTAAAGACCTTTGATACTGAGAGAGGAATGCGTCTGAGACAGTAGGCATTTCCAAACACAAATGGAATAATAGGAAAATGAATAAATTAAACAGATTAAAAACAATCAAAATAAGAAAATTCCTTGATATGAAGTCAGATTTTTTAGGAATATAAGATAATACCATATTCTAAAGGGCACCTCAGTTCAGCTTGCCAAGGGTGCCAATGACCCTGGGTGCAAATGTGCAGTTAAAGTCTTTTAGAATTAATTTCATCTTAATTTTTGTAGCTGACTTTTATCAAACTGGGTTTGAAAGGTTTTCCAGATGATCATATCAATTAATTAAAGATGAGAATTTTAAAAATGTCTTAATAAATAACAATTTGGGATAGAAACAACAATTAATAATAAAGTAGTATGAAATTGCGATTATAACCTGTTCCTAACATGCTGAAAAGATGCTGGGGTATATTTTTTTGAGGTTTGGTTGGGTGGAACCACTGTTCAGAGAATTTTCTTGCTGTTAACTTGTCTGTTCTGATTATGCAGTCAGCTGGCCATTTCTCACTGACAGCTGGTTATACTCTTGAGAATTGGTTTCTGTGTGCTGCTTATGTAACAATGTTGTGTTGGAACAGTTAGCGAGGCCATGTTCATTTGATTAGGTGAAAAGGTCAGCTGACAATTTAAAGTCAATAATTAGACCATTTCTGTGTTTGAAGTTGTCTATTGGTGGTTGATGAGGCCGTTTTGGGATTTGCTGTTACCTAAACTCTTCACCTTCTTGAATGAATCAGCTAGTTCTGAGAATTCTGCTTTTGTTAGCCTGGCCATTTGGGTAATGAGATGGGCATTTGGCAGACAATTCAACTGACCATTGAGTTTAGACACCTGGACATAAGAGTTAGAATATAAAATTGGCCAACTTGGCTGCTGGTAGAATTCCAAATAAGCTATGTTTCTCCACCTTATAAAAGGGAAAAAGTAGCTGAAGACTGTAAGAACTGGAAGCAGGCATGCAGATAGGAAGCCATTGCTGCAGAACTCCTTTAACATCAGTAAGCTGAGGAAAAAAGAACCAGATGAAAGGAAAGAGCTCAACAATGACCTCTGGGACAAGGGTCATCTCCTCAGCTTCAGTGTCAATTCTTTGATTAACGATTCGTTTCAAACATCGGAAGGCATAGTTATGAAAAGTGGAAACAACAATACAATGAAGAAACCTCGAAACAAACATCTTCAACTATGAAGAAACACCAATATGTATAGAAAAGGAAAAATAACCTAGAATTGATTAATATTACACATGTGTAACAAAATTCAATATAAAGTTATTTAATCCTGTTGGTCAGGTATTTGCATTGCATGCTTTACAGCTACCATTTACTTTTATCATTAAAAATTCAATTGTATTTGTCAAAAGGTCTATTGCATTTATC